>JAUMJJ010001295.1:0-20985 GCA_033556795.1 Tapera naevia | reverse complement strand
GGGGCGAGGGGTTGGTTGAGACCCCCCCCCCCCCCACCTCACACCCCAGGACTGGAGTGACCCCAGGATGGGGGGTGGGGGGAGAGGTGGGGGCCCCGCTCCGGTGCTGGAGGTGACAAAGGAACAGGGGGTGCGGGGGCACCGGGGGTCTCCACCCCCCCAGCACCAAAACGGGGGCGAGGGGGAGCAGCGGCTCCGAGGTGCCAAAGAGAAACGGGGGCACCGGGACCGGCTGCTCCGTGTCACGGTGTGACAGGGTGTGGGGGGGGTCCCCGCTGTCACCGGGACGCGGGGGGGGGGGGTTACGGGGAGGGGGTGAAAGGGGACACCGGGGGGGTTATTGGGGAGGGGGTCCCGAGTGGTGTCTCTGCCCCTGCAGGGCTGTGAAGGCCGGGGGGCTCCGCGGCTGCCGCTGATGCCCGAGCGAGAGGAGCGATGAAGGGGTGAGTATGGGGGGGCAGGGGGGTCCCCAGCCCTGGGGTGGGGGTGGGGGGGTCCTGTCTCTGGGACAGAGGGGATCCCTGACTCCCAGAACGGCCGGGGGTCCCCCGACTCCAGATGGTGGGGGGTCCCCTGGCTCCATCCTGATGAGGGAGTCCCCAACTGCAACTTGCAGAGGGGTTCCAGCTCTGGGGTGGGGGTGACCCCTGGCTCTGAGGCAGTCGGGGGGGGGGGGGTCCCCCGGCTTCAGGGTGGTGAGGGTCCCACCTCCAGGCTGCCAGGGGTCCCTCAGCTCCAGAAGAATGAGGGGTCCTGCCTATGGGATGGCAGGGGGAGTCTCCCAAGGATGGTGAAGGGTCCCAGTTCTCATGATGACGAGGGTCCCCCAACTCTGGGACTGTTGGGGAGGGGGTCTCCCAGGAATGATGAGGGGTCCTCTGGCTCCAGAATTGGAAGGGATACCCAGCTCTGGGATGGAGGGGGATCCCAAACTCTGGGGTCCCCCATATTCCGTGCTGTTTTGGGGGTCTCCAGCCCCTCTCAGTCCCCCCTCCCCTCATAGGCAGCAGAAAGCAGCCGAGACGGAAGAGGGAACGGTGCAAATCCAGGAAGGTGAGCAGGGACCCCCACTCTGGGTTGAGGGGGTGCTTGGGGTGGGGGCTCAGGGTGCTGTACCAGGAAGCCCCCAGACCCCAACTAGGCCAGGTTTTGGCCCTGGCACTGGAAACTGAGTGGTTGGACCCTCGTGCTGCGGAACCCCCTCCTTGCTGGCTCCGAGCACCCCCCTCCGGAGCCCCCCACCCCACCCCAGCCCAGCCCCCTCCCCGTCACGGCCCTTCCCACCCCGTTGTTGCCTGAAGGTGCAGTGGCCACCGGGGAGGATCCCACCAGTGTCGCCATTGCCAGCATCCAGTCTGCTGCCACCTTCCCCGACCCCAACATCAAGTATGTCTTTCGCACAGAGAACGGCGGCACGCAGGTACGGGGCAGGGGGGGGGAAGAGGGGTTTGGGGGGGTCAGAGGGAGGGATTGGGGGAATCTGGAGTGGGATTGAGGGGGTTCGGGTGGGATTCGGGGCTTTGGAGTGGAGTTTGGGGTGGGATTTGGGGTTTCAAGGTGGGATTTGGGGTTTCAAGGTGGGATTTGAGGGTTTCAGGGTGGGATTTGGGGGTTGAAGGTGGGATTTGGGGTTGAAGGTGGGATTTGGGGTTTCAAGGTGGGATTTGGGGGTTGAAGGTGGGATTTGGGTTTCAAGGTGGATTTGGGGGTTGAAGGTGGGATTTGGGGTTGAAGGTGGGATTTGGGGTTTCAAGGTGGGATTTGGGGTTGAAGGTGGGATTTGGGTTTCAAGGTGGGATTTGAGGGTTTCAGGTGGGATTTGGGGGTTGAAGGTGGGATTTGGGGGTTGAAGGTGGGATTTGGGGTTTCAAGGTGGGATTTGGGGGTTGAAGGTGGGATTTGGGGTTCAAGGTGGGATTTGGGGGTTGAAGGTGGGATTTGGGATTGAAGGTGGGATTTGGGTTCAAGGTGGGATTTGGGGTTTCAAGGTGGGATTTGGGGTGGAATTTGGGGGTTGAAGGTGGGATTTGGGTGGGATTTGGGGCTTCAAGGTGGGATTTGGGGGTTCAAGGCGGGATTTGGGGTGGAATTTGGGGGTTCAAGGTGGGGTTTGAGGGGTTTTGGGGGTTCAAGGCAGGTTTTGGGGTGGGATTTGGGGGTTGAAGGTGGGATTTGGGGTTTCAAGGTGGGATTTGGGGTTTTGGGGTGGGATTTGGGGGTTGAAGGTGGGATTTGGGGTGGGTTTGGGGGGTTTCGGAGTGGGATATGGGGGTTTTGGGGTGGAATTTGGGGGTTCAAGTTGGGATTTGGGGGTTTAGGGGTGGGTTTTGGGGGTTCAAGGCGGGGTTTGAGGGGTTTTGGGTGGGTTTTGGGGGTTCAAGGCTGGTTTCAAGGTGGGATTTGGGGGTTTCAAGGTGGGATTTGGGGGTTTTGGGGTCGGATTTGGGGGTTGAAGGTGGGATTTGGGGTGGGTTTGGGGGGTTTCGGAGTGGGATATGGGGGTTTTGGGTGGGATTTGGGGTGGGATTTGGGGTTTCAAGGTGGGATTTGGGGTTTCAAGGTGGGATATGGGGGTTCAAGGTGGGATTTGGGGTTACAAGGTGGGATTTGGGGGTTTTGGGTGGGATTTGGGGGTTGAAGGTGGGATTTGGGGTGGAATTTGGGGGTTCAAGGTGGGATTTGGGGGTTTAGGGTGGGTTTTGGGGGTTCAAGGTGGGTTTTGGGGTGGGATTTGGGGGTTCAAGGTGGGTTTGAGGGTTTTGGGGGTTCAAGGTGGGTTTTGGGGTGGGATTTGGGGGTTTTGGGGTGGGATTTGGGGGTTGAAGGTGGGATTTGGGGTGGGTTTGGGGGTTTCGGAGAAGATATGGGGGTTTTGGGGTGGAATTTGGGGGTTCAAGGTGGGATTTGGGGGTTTAGGGGTGGGTTTTGGGGGTTCAAGGCGGGGTTTGAGGGGTTTTGGGGTGGGTTTTGGGGTTCAAGGCTGGTTTTAGGGTGGGATTTGGGGTTTCAAGGTGGGATTTGGGGTTTTGGGGTCGGATTTGGGGTCGGATTTGGGGGATTTGGGGGTGGGTTTGGGGGGTTTCAGAGTGGGATATGGGGTTTTGGGGTGGAATTTGGGGGTTCAAGGTGGGATTTGGGGGTTTTGGGGTGAGTTTGAGGGGTTTTGGGTGGGATGTGGGGGATTCGGGGTGGCATTTGGGGGTTCAAGGCAGGGTTTGGGGGGTTTTGGGGTGGGTTTGGGGGGTTTTGGGGTGGGATTTGGGGGTTCAAGGTGGGATATGGGGGTTCAAGGCGGGTTTTAGGGGTTTTGGGGTGGGATTTGGGGGTTGAAGGTGGGATTTGGGGGTTTTGGGGTGGGATATGGGGGGTTTGGGGTGGCATTTAGGGGTTTGGGGTGGCATTTGGGGGTTCAAGGTGGATTTGGGGGGTTTAGGGGTGGGTTTTGGGGGTTCAAGGCGGGTTTTGGGGTGGATTGGGGTTCAAGGTGGGGTTTGAGGGATTTTGGGGGTTCAAGGCGGGTTTTGGGTGGGATTTGGGGGTTTTGGGTGGGATTTGGGGGTTGAAGGTGGGATATGGGGTTTTGGGGTGGGTTTGGGGGGTTTTGGGGCAGGATTTGGGGTTGAAGGTGGGTTTTGGGTGTTCAAGGTGGGATTTGGGGGTTTTGGGGTGGGATATGGGGGGTTTGGGGTGACATTTAGGGGTTTGGGGTGGCATTTGGGGGTTCAAGGTGGGATTTGGGGGGTTTAGGGGTGGGTTTTGGGGGTTCAAGGCGGGTTTTGGGGTGGGATTTGGGGTTCAAGGTGGGGTTTGAGGGGTTTTGGGGGTTCAAGGCGGGTTTTGGGGTGGGATTTTGGGGTTTTGGGTGGGATTTGGGGTTGAAGGTGGGATTTGGGGTGGGTTTGGGGGGTTTCGGAGTGGGATATGGGGGTTTTGGGGTGGAATTTGGGGGTTCAAGTTGGGATTTGGGGGGTTTAGGGTGGGTTTTGGGGGTTCAAGGCGGGTTTTTGGGTGGGATTTGGGGTTTCAAGGTGGGGTTTGAGGGGTTTTGGGGTGGGTTTTGGGGGTTCAGGGCTGGTTTTGGGTGGGATTTGGGGGTTTCAAGGTGGGATTTGGGGGTTTTGGGGTCGGATTTGGGGGTTGAAGGTGGGATTTGGGGGGATTTGGGGTGGGTTTGGGGGGTTTCGGAGTAGGATATGGGGGGTTTTGGGTGGAATTTGGGGGTTCAAGGTGGGATTTGGGGGTTTTGGGGCGGGTTTTAGGGGTTTTGGGGTGGGATTTGGGGGTTGAAGGTGGGTTTTGGGGATTTTGGGGTGGGTTTGGGGGGTTTTGGGGCAGGATTTGGGGGTTGAAGGTAGGATTTGGGGGTTTTGGGGTGGGATATGGGGGGTTTGGGGTGGCATTTGGGGGTTTGGGGTGGCATTTGGGGGTTCAAGGTGGGATTTGGGGGGTTTTGGCGTGGGTTTTGGGGGTTCAAGGCTGGTTTTGGGGTGGGATTTGGGGGTTCAAGGTGGGGTTTGGGGTTTTTGGGGTAGGGTTTTGGGGTTTTGGGTGGCATTTGGGGTTCAAGGTGGGATTTGAGGGGTTTTGGGGTGGGATTTGGGGGTTCAAGGTGGGGTTTGGGAGTTCAAGGTGAGATATGGGGGTTCAAGGCGTGTTTTGGGGGTTTTGGGGTGGGTTTGGGGGGTTTTGGGGTGGGATTTGGGGGTTCAAGGCGGGATATGGGGGTTTTGGGGTGGGATATGGGGGTTTTGGGGTGGGATATGGGGGTTTTGGGGTGGGATATTGGGGGCTTGGAGTGGGATTTGATGCTGGTTTGATGGGAGCAGGGAGGGAGGGGAATGGGATTGGGAATGCAGACAGGGATGGGAATGGGCTGGGAAGCAGGGAGGGAGGGGAATGGGAATGGGATTGGGATTGGGGATTGGGAGCAGGGAGGGGGGGGAATGGGAATGGGATTGGGATTGGGAATGGGGATGTGATTGAGAATGCAGACTGGGATGGGAATGGGATTGGGGATTGGGGTGGGGAGCAGGGAGGTGGGGAATGGGATTGGGATCGTGATTGGGGATGTGAATGGGAGTGCAGACAGGGATGGGAATGGGAATGGGACTGGGATTGGGATTGGGGATGTGAATGGGAGTGCAGACAGGGATGGGAATGGGAATGGGATTGGGACTGGGATTGGGGATGTGAATGGGAATGCAGAAAGGGATGGGAATGGGAATGGGACTGGGATGGGGGATGTGAATGGGAGTGCAGACAGGGATGGGAATGGGAATGGGGAGCAGGGAGGGACGGGAATAGGATTGGGATTGGGGATTGGGATTGGGAGCAGGGAGGGAGGGGAATGGGACTGGGATTCGGATTGGGATTGGGAGCAGGGAGGGAGGGGAATGGGACTGGGATTTGGATTGGGATTGGGAGCAGGGTGGGAGGGGAATGGGAATGGGATTGGGATTGGGGTTGAGGATTGGGAGCAGGGAGGGAGGGGAATGGGAATGGCATTGGGATTGAGGATTGGGATTGGGGATTGGGAGCAGGGAGGGAGGGGAATGGGATTGGGATTGGGATTGGGGATTGGGAGCAGGGAGGGAGGGGAATGGGATTGGGATTGGGATTGGGGATTGGGGATTGGGAGCAGGGAGGGAGGGGAATGGGAATGGGATTGGGGATTGGGAGCAGGGAGGGAGGGGAATGGGAATGGGATTGGGGATTGGGAGCAGGGAGGGAGGGGAATGGGATTGGGATTGGGGATTGGGAGCAGGGAGGGAGGGGAATGGGATTGGGATTGGGGATTGGGAGCAGAGAGAGAGGGGAATGGGATTGGGATTGGGGATTGGGAGCAGGGAGGGAGGGGAATGGGATTGGGATTGGGGATTGGGAGCAGAGAGAGAGGGGAATGGGATTGGGATTGGGGATTGGGAGCAGGGAGGGAGGGGAATGGAATGGGATTGGGATTGGGGATTGGGAGCAGGGAGGGAGGGGAATGGGAATGGGATTGGGATTGGGGATTGGGAGCAGGGAGGGAGGGGAATGGGAATGGGATTGGGGATTGGGAGCAGGGAGGGAGGGGAATGGGAATGGGATTGGGATTGGGGATTGGGAGCAGGGAGGGAGGGGAATGGGAATGGGATTGGGGATTGGGAGCAGGGAGGGAGGGGAATGGGAATGGGATTGGGATTGGGGATTGGGAGCAGGGAGGGAGGGGAATGGGATTGGGATTGAGGATTGGGAGCAGGGAGGGAGGGGAATGGGATTGGGATTGGGGATTGGGAGCAGAGAGGGAGGGCCGCGCGGTGGCCGCGCTGCGCCGGGCGAGGCCCGGTCGGTGCCCGCAGCCGCGGCTCTCCTGGCAGGTGATGTACAGGGTGATCCAAGTGGCAGACGGACAGCTGGACGGACAGACGGAGGGCACCAGCGCCATCAGCGGGTACCCGGCCGCCCAATCCATGACGCAGGTGGGCGCCGCTGCCAGGTGGGAGCGCGGCCGTTCCCGGCGCCCCCTCCCACCGCGACAGCCGCCATCTTTGTGTGTCTCCCTCCCGCCCCCCTCCCCCCAGGCCGTTATCCAGGGCGCCTTCACCAGCGAGGACACGGTGGAGACGGAAGCGGCGGCCACCGAGACCCACTACACCTACTTCCCCACCGCGGCCGTGGCCGACACCAGCACCTCCGCGGGCGCCGCCACCACGGCCACCGCCGTCGTCACCACCCAGAACTCCGAGGCGCTGCTGGGGCCGCCCACCCCCACGGGTACAGCTGGGATTGTGAGATGGGGGGGGTCCCATTCCCATCCCTTGGAGCTGCTCCAGGGGTCTCCCACCCCCATGGGTGCCACTGAATTAGGGGAAGGGGTCCCATTCCCTTCCTTCAGAGATGCTGCAGGGGTCTCTGACACCCCTGGGTGCCACAGATAGGGGAGGGGGTCCCATTCCCATCCCTTGGAGCTGCTGCAGGGGTCTCCCATGCCCCTGGGTGCCACTGAAATAGGGGAGGGGGTCCTATTCCCATCCTTTGGAGCTGCTCTAGGGGTCTCCCATGCCCATGGGTGCCACTGAATTAGGGGAAGGGGTCCCATTCCCTTCCTTCAGAGATGCTGCAGGGGTCTCTGACACCCCTGGGTGCCACAGATAGGGGAGGGGGTCCCATTCCCATCCCTTGGAGCTGCTGCAGGGGTCTCCCATGCCCCTGGGTGCCGCTGAGATGGGAGGGGGGGTCCTATTCCCATCCCTCAGAGGTGCTTCAGGGGTCTCCCACGCCCATGGGTGGCACTGAGATAGGGGAGGGGGTCCCATTCCCTTCCTTCAGAGATGCTGCAGGGGTCTCCCACGCCCCTGGGTGCCACTGAGATAGGGGAGGGTGTCCCATTCCCATCCCTTGGAGCTGCTGCAGGGGTCTCCCACGCCCATGGGTGCCACTGAATTAGGGGAGGGGGTCCCATTCTCATCCCTTGGAGCTGCTGCAGGGGTCTCCCACGCCCCTGGTGCCGCTGAGATGGGAGGGGGGGTCCTATTCCCATCCCTCAGAGGTGCTTCAGGGGTCTCCCACCCCCATGGGTGCCACTGAGATAGGGGAGGGGGTCCCATTCCCTTCCTTCAGAGATGCTGCAGGGGTCTCCCACGCCCCTGGGTGCCACTGAATTAGGGGTGGGGGTCCCATTCCCATCCCTTGGAGCTGCTTCAGGGGTCTCCCACGCCCCTGGGTGCCACTGAATTAGGGGAAGGGGTCCCATTCCCATCCCTTGGAGCTGCTTCAGGGGTCTCCCACGCCCCTGGGTGCCACTGAAATAGGGGTGGGGGTCCCATTCCCATCCCTTGGAGCTGCTGCAGGGGTCTCCCATGCCCCTGGGTGCCACTGAGATAGGAGAGGGGGTCCTATTCCCATCCCTTGGAGCTGCTGCAGGGGTCTCTGACACCCCTGGGTGCCACTGAGATAGGGGAGGGGGTCCCATTCCCATCCTTTTTAGCTGCTGCAGGGGTCTCCCACGCCCCTGGGTGCCACTGACATAGGGGAGGGGGTCCCATTCCCATCCCTTGGAGCTGCTGTAGGGGTCTCCCACGCCCCTGGGTGCCACTGAATTAGGGGAAGGGGTCCCATTCCCTTCCTTCAGAGATGCTGCAGGGGTCTCCCACACCCCTGGGTGCCACAGATAGGGGAGGGGGTCCCATTCCCATCCCTTGGAGCTGCTTCAGGGGTCTCCCACCCCCATGGGTGCCACTGAATTAGGGGAGGGGGTCCCATTCCCATCCCTTGGAGCTGCTGCAGGGGTCTCCCATGCCCCTGGGTGCCGCTGAGATGGGAGGGGGGGTCCTGTTCCGATCCCTCAGAGGTGCTTCAGGGGTCTCCCACGCCCCTGGGTGCCACTGAAATAGGGGATGGGGTCCCATTCCCTTCCTTCAGAGATGCTGCAGGGGTCTCCCACGCCCCTGGGTGCCACTGAAATAGGGGAGGGGGTCCCATTCTCATCCCTTGGAGCTGCTTCAGGGGGGTCCCATTCCCATCCCTTGGAGCTGCTGCAGGGGTCTCCCACCCCCATGGGTGCCACTGAATTAGGGGAGGGGGTCCTATTCCCATCCCTTGGAGCTGCTGTAGGGGTCTCCCATGCCCCTGGGTGCCAGAGATAGGGGAGGGGGTCCCATTCCCATCCCTTGGAGCTGCTGTAGGGGTCTCCCATGCCCCTGGGTGCCAGAGATAGGGGAGGGGGTCCCATTCCCATCCCTTGGAGCTGCTGTAGGGGTCTCCCATGCCCCTGGGTGCCAGAGATAGGGGAGAGGGTCCCATTCCCATCCCTTGGAGCTGCTCCAGGGGTCTCCCATGCCCCTGGGTGCCGCTGAGATGGGAGGGGGGGTCCTATTCCCATCCCTCAGAGGTGCTTCAGGGGTCTCCCACGCCCATGGGTGGCACTGAGATAGGGGAGGGGGTCCCATTCCCTTCCTTCAGAGATGCTGCAGGGGTCTCCCACGCCCCTGGGTGCCACTGAATTAGGGGAGGGGGTCCCATTCCCATCCCTCGGAGCTGCTCCGGGCATCACCCACAGGTACAGCCGGGATGCAGTGGGTCCCATATTCTGGTCCCTCGGCACCCACAGCTTTGGGTGTTTTGGACCCTCCTTTCCCCCTCCCCCTGACCCCTACTCGTTATTTTTGGGCCCTTCAGGACAATTCTTCGTGATGATGTCACCGCAGGAAGTGCTCCCGGGGGGGACGCAGCGATCCATCGCCCCCCGCGGCCATCCCTACTCCCCGTAAGTACCGGAAGCTTCCCGACTCCTCGCGGGTATCGCGACGCCTTCAGGAGAGCTCTGGGTGCCCCCGATTCCTTGTGGGTGCTGGGATGTGCCATCCCCCTGTGCTGTGCCAGGGCTGGATCCCCTCCCCACCCCCCAGCATCACCCATCCTGACCCCGACCCCTCCGCTTTTCCCCCGCAGGAAGTCGGAGACTCCGCGCGCCACGCGGGATGAGAAGCGCCGGGCGCAGCACAACGAAGGTGGCGGCAGCGTGGTTGGGAGAGGGGAAGGGGGGGGTCCTCAGTGAGGGGTGGGGGGAGCAGAGCCCTTCCTGGGACAAATTTGCCTCTTCCTCACCCCGTTGTGGGTGGAGGAATCCTGAGGCTGCATCCCAGAGCATCCGTTTGCTCGGAGAGCTCGGATGAGCGGCAGGGGAAGCCGGAGCGCAGACCTTGGGTGTGCTGAGCTCTGCCCAGCTCCTCCTTCCTCTGGCTCTGAACCTGAGTTTGGATCCCAAACTGGATGCTCCAATCTTTGGGATCCAGCGTGGGCACAGTTTGGGATGTTTGGATGCTTCACCTCCAGCTTCTGGGCTGCTGGGAAGGAGCCATCCTTGCTCACCACGGTGGGCAGGCTGGGATAGCGGCCCTTGACCCCGGGAACTGGGTGGATCCAGGGGCTGGAGGGCAGGAGGGATCTACAGAGGGATCTGGATAGGAATCCAGGGGCCTGGAGAGCAGGAAGGATCTACAGAGGGATCTGGATAGGAATCCAGGGGCCTGGAGGGCAGGAGGGATCTACAGAGGGATCTGGATAGGAATCCAGGGGCTGGAGGGCAGAAAGGATCTACAGAGGGATCTGGATAGGAATCCAGGGGCCTGGAGGGCAGGAGGGATCTACAGAGGGATCTGGATAAGAATCCAGGGGCTGGAGGGCAGGAGGGATCTACAGAGGGATCTGGATACGAATGCAGGGCCTGGAGGGCAGGAGGGATCTACAGAGGGATCTGGACAGGAATCCAGGGGCTGGAGGGCAGGAAGGATCTACAGAGGGATCTGGATAGGAATCCAGGGGCTGGAGGGCAGGAAGGATCTACAGAGGGATCTGGATAGGAATCCAGGGGCCTGGAGAGCAGGAAGGATCTACAGAGGGATCTGGATACGAATGCAGGGCCTGGAGGGCAGGAGGGATCTACAGAGGGATCTGGATAGGAATCCAGGGGCTGGAGGGCAGGAAGGGTCTACAGAGGGATCTGGATACGAATCCAGGGGCTGGAGAGCAGGAGGGATCTACAGAGGGATCTGGATAGGAATCCAGGGGCTGGAGGGCAGGAAGGATCTACAGAGGGATCTGGATAGGAATCCAGGGGCTGGAGGGCAGGAAGGATCTACAGAGGGATCTGGATAGGAATCCAGGGGCTGGAGAGCAGGAGGGATCTACAGAGGGATCTGGATAAGAATCCAGGGGCCTGGAGAGCAGGAGGGATCTACAGAGGGATCTGGATAGGAATCCAGGGGCTGGAGGGCAGGAAGGATCTACAGAGGGATCTGGATAGGAATCCAGGGGCTGGAGAGCAGGAGGGATCTACAGAGGGATCTGGATAGGAATCCAGGGGCTGGAGGGCAGGAAGGATCTACAGAGGGATCTGGATAGGAATCCAGGGGCTGGAGGGCAGGAGGGATCTACAGAGGGATCTGGATAGGAATCCAGGGGCCTGGAGAGCAGGAGGGATCTACAGAGGGATCTGGATAGGAATCCAGGGGCCTGGAGGGCAGGAGGGATCTACAGAGGGATCTGGATAGGAATCCAGGGGCTGGAGGGCAGGAGGGATCTACAGAGGGATCTGGATAGGAATCCAGGGGCTGGAGGGCAGGAGGGATCTACAGAGGGATCTGGATAGGAATCCAGGGGCCTGGAGGGCAGGAGGGATCTACAGAGGGATCTGGATAGGAATCCAGGGGCTGGAGGGCAGGAGGGATCTACAGAGGGATCTGGATAGGAATCCAGGGGCTGGAGGGCAGGAGGGATCTACAGAGGGATCTGGATAGGAATCCAGGGGCTGGAGGGCAGGAGGGATCTACAGAGGGATCTGGATAGGAATCCAGGGGCCTGGAGGGCAGGAGGGATCTACAGAGGGATCTGGATAGGAATCCAGGGGCTGGAGGGCAGGAGGGATCTACAGAGGGATCTGGATAGGAATCCAGGGGCTGGAGGGCAGGAGGGATCTACAGAGGGATCTGGATAGGAATCCAGGGGCTGGAGGGCAGGAGGGATCTACAGAGGGATCTGGATAGGAATCCAGGGGCCTGGAGGGCAGGAGGGATCTACAGAGGGATCTGGATAGGAATCCAGGGGCTGGAGAGCAGGAAGGATCTACAGAGGGATCTGGATAGGAATCCAGGGGCTGGAGGGCAGAAAGGATCTACAGAGGGATCTGGATAGGAATCCAGGGGCCTGGAGAGCAGGAAGGATCTACAGAGGGATCTGGATAGGAATCCAGGGGCCTGGAGAGCAGGAAGGATCTACAGAGGGATCTGGATAGGAATCCAGGGGCCTGGAGGGCAGGAAGGATCTACAGAGGGATCTGGATAGGAATCCAGGGGCTGGAGGGCAGGAGGGATCTACAGAGGGATCTGGATAGGAATCCAGGGGCTGGAGGGCAGGAGGGATCTACAGAGGGATCTGGATACGATTCCAGGGGCTGGAGGGCAGAAAGGATCTACAGAGGGATCTGGATAGGAATCCAGGGGCCTGGAGGGCAGGAGGGATCTACAGAGGGATCTGGATACGATTCCAGGGGCTGGAGAGCAGAAAGGATCTACAGAGGGATCTGGATAGGAATCCAGGGGCTGGAGGGCAGGAGGGATCTACAGAGGGATCTGGATAGGAATCCAGGGGCCTGGAGAGCAGGAAGGATCTACAGAGGGATCTGGATAGGAATCCAGGGGCCTGGAGAGCAGGAAGGATCTACAGAGGGATCTGGATAGGAATCCAGGGGCTGGAGGGCAGGAAGGGTCTACAGAGGGATCTGGATAGGAATCCAGGGGCTGGAGGGCAGGAGGGATCTACAGAGGGATCTGGATAGGAATCCAGGGGCTGGAGGGCAGGAGGGATCTACAGAGGGATCTGGATAGGAATCCAGGGGCTGGAGGGCAGGAGGGATCTACAGAGGGATCTGGATAGGAATCCAGGGGCTGGAGGGCAGGAGGGATCTACAGAGGGATCTGGATAGGAATCCAGGGGCTGGAGGGCAGGAAGGATCTACAGAGGGATCTGGATATGAATGCAGGGGCTGGAGGGCAGGAAGGATCTACAGAGGGATCTGGATAAGAATCCAGGGGCCTGGAGAGCAGGAGGGATCTACAGAGGGATCTGGATAGGAATCCAGGGGCCTGGAGAGCAGGAAGGATCTACAGAGGGATCTGGATAGGAATCCAGGGGCTGGAGGGCAGGAAGGATCTACAGAGGGATCTGGATATGAATGCAGGGGCTGGAGGGCAGGAAGGATCTACAGAGGGATCTGGATAGGAATCCAGGGGCTGGAGGGCAGGAAGGATCTACAGAGGGATCTGGATAGGAATCCAGGGGCTGGAGGGCAGGAAGGATCTACAGAGGGATCTGGATAGGAATCCAGGGGCTGGAGGGCAGGAAGGATCTACAGAGGGATCTGGATAGGAATCCAGGGGCTGGAGGGCAGGAGGGATCTACAGAGGGATCTGGATATGAATCCAGGGGCTGGAGGGCAGGAGGGATCTACAGAGGGATCTGGATAGGAATCCAGGGGCTGGAGGGCAGGAAGGATCTACAGAGGGATCTGGATATGAATCCAGGGGCTGGAGGGCAGGAGGGATCTACAGAGGGATCTGGATAGGAATCCAGGGGCTGGAGGGCAGGAGGGATCTACAGAGGGATCTGGATAGGAATCCAGGGGCCTGGAGAGCAGGAAGGATCTACAGAGGGATCTGGATATGAATCCAGGGGCTGGAGGGCAGGAAGGATCTACAGAGGGATCTGGATAGGAATCCAGGGGCTGGAGGGCAGGAAGGATCTACAGAGGGATCTGGATAGGAATCCAGGGGCTGGAGGGCAGGAGGGATCTACAGAGGGATCTGGATAGGAATCCAGGGGCTGGAGGGCAGGAAGGATCTACAGAGGGATCTGGATAGGAATCCAGGGGCTGGAGGGCAGGAAGGATCTACAGAGGGATCTGGATAGGAATCCAGGGGCTGGAGGGCAGGAAGGATCTACAGAGGGATCTGGATAGGAATCCAGGGGCTGGAGGGCAGGAAGGATCTACAGAGGGATCTGGATAGGAATCCAGGGGCTGGAGGGCAGGAAGGATCTACAGAGGGATCTGGATAGGAATCCAGGGGCTGGAGGGCAGGAAGGATCTACAGAGGGATCTGGATATGAATGCAGGGGCTGGAGGGCAGGAAGGATCTACAGAGGGATCTGGATAAGAATCCAGGGGCCTGGAGAGCAGGAGGGATCTACAGAGGGATCTGGATAGGAATCCAGGGGCCTGGAGAGCAGGAAGGATCTACAGAGGGATCTGGATAGGAATCCAGGGGCTGGAGGGCAGGAAGGATCTACAGAGGGATCTGGATATGAATGCAGGGGCTGGAGGGCAGGAAGGATCTACAGAGGGATCTGGATAGGAATCCAGGGGCTGGAGGGCAGGAAGGATCTACAGAGGGATCTGGATAGGAATCCAGGGGCTGGAGGGCAGGAAGGATCTACAGAGGGATCTGGATAAGAATCCAGGGGCCTGGAGAGCAGGAGGGATCTACAGAGGGATCTGGATAAGAATCCAGGGGCCTGGAGAGCAGGAGGGATCTACAGAGGGATCTGGATAGGAATCCAGGGGCTGGAGGGCAGGAAGGATCTACAGAGGGATCTGGATATGAATCCAGGGGCTGGAGGGCAGGAAGGATCTACAGAGGGATCTGGATAGGAATCCAGGGGCTGGAGGGCAGGAAGGATCTACAGAGGGATCTGGATAGGAATCCAGGGGCTGGAGGGCAGGAGGGATCTACAGAGGGATCTGGATAGGAATCCAGGGGCTGGAGGGCAGGAGGGATCTACAGAGGGATCTGGATAGGAATCCAGGGGCTGGAGAGCAGGAAGGATCTACAGAGGGATCTGGATAGGAATCCAGGGGCTGGAGGGCAGGAAGGATCTACAGAGGGATCTGGATAGGAATCCAGGGGCTGGAGGGCAGGAAGGATCTACAGAGGGATCTGGATAGGAATCCAGGGGCTGGAGGGCAGGAAGGATCTACAGAGGGATCTGGATAGGAATCCAGGGGCTGGAGGGCAGGAAGGATCTACAGAGGGATCTGGATATGAATGCAGGGGCTGGAGGGCAGGAAGGATCTACAGAGGGATCTGGATAAGAATCCAGGGGCCTGGAGAGCAGGAGGGATCTACAGAGGGATCTGGATAGGAATCCAGGGGCCTGGAGAGCAGGAAGGATCTACAGAGGGATCTGGATAGGAATCCAGGGGCTGGAGGGCAGGAAGGATCTACAGAGGGATCTGGATATGAATGCAGGGGCTGGAGGGCAGGAAGGATCTACAGAGGGATCTGGATAGGAATCCAGGGGCTGGAGGGCAGGAAGGATCTACAGAGGGATCTGGATAGGAATCCAGGGGCTGGAGGGCAGGAAGGATCTACAGAGGGATCTGGATAAGAATCCAGGGGCCTGGAGAGCAGGAGGGATCTACAGAGGGATCTGGATAAGAATCCAGGGGCCTGGAGAGCAGGAGGGATCTACAGAGGGATCTGGATAGGAATCCAGGGGCCTGGAGGGCAGGAGGGATCTACAGAGGGGTCTGGATAGGAATCCAGGGGCCTGGAGAGCAGGAAGGATCTACAGAGGGATCTGGATAGGAATCCAGGGGCTGGAGGGCAGGAAGGGTCTGCAGATGGGTCTGGACACGGATCCATGGGATGAGGTTCAACCAGGCCAATGCTGGGCTCTGCCCTTGGGACCCAACAACCCCCCAGAACGCTCCAGGCTTGGGGAGGAGCAGCTGGAAAGCTGCTGGTGGAAAAGGCCCTGGGGGTGTGGTTGGCTGAGGCTGAACCTGAGCCAGCAGTGGCCAAGAAGGCCACCAGCACCCTGGCTTGGATCAGCCATGGGGTGGCAGCAGGAGCAGGGATGGGATTGGCCCCCCTGGGCTCAGCACCTCAAATCCTGGGGTCAGGTTTGGGCCCCTCACTCCAAGAAAGCCCTTGAGGGGCTGGAGAACATCTGGAGAAGGTAACGGAGCTGGGGAAGGGTCTGGAGAACAGGGGTTGAGGGAGCAGTGAGGGACCTGGGGGGGTTTGGGCTGGAGAAGAGGAGGCTGAAGGGGAGACCTCAGGTCTCTTTGCAGCTCCTGGAGAGGAGGTTGTGGTGAGGTGGGTGCTGGGTTCCTCACCCAAGGAACAAGTGATGGGACAAGAGGAAACGGCCTCAGGTGGCACCAGGAGAGGTTTAGATTGGATGTTGGGAGAAATTCCTTCATGGAAAGGGTTCTCAGGCCCAGGGAGGTGGTGGAGTCGCCATCCCTGGAGAGGTTTAAAAGAGGAGGACATGAGGTGCTGAGGGATTCTTGGACCTGATGGTCTCCGAGGTCTTTTCCAACCAGAAGGTTTTCAGATTCCATGAATGTCCAACTCTGGGGTTTGGGGGTGGTGCTGTTCCCCCCCTGACACCCTGACACCCTTCCACCCCCCCCCAGTTGAGCGCCGGCGCCGGGACAAGATCAACAACTGGATTGTGCAGCTCTCCAAGATCATCCCCGACTGCTCCATGGAGAACACCAAATCGGGGCAGGTAGAGAGACCCCCCCACCCTGAGATGGGATCCAGGGAGGAGGGTGGGGGGGGGCCGTGCTGGAAACCCCCCCCCCCCTCTCCTCCCTTCCTCACCGTGCTGCCCCCCCCCCAATCCCAGAGCAAGGGTGGGATCCTCTCCAAAGCCTGTGACTACATCCAGGAGCTGCGGCAGAGCAACCACCGCCTCTCCGAGGAGCTGCAGGGCCTCGACCAGCTCCAGATGGACAACGAGGTCTTGCGGCAGCAGGTGGGGGCCGGGCCCTGCACCCCCACCCCGGAGGGTCCCACGGGCCCTGCCAGCCTTGCCCTGCCCCTCATCCCAGGCGTCTCCCCCATCCTTATGTTTTTCCCCCCACATTCCCATGGTTTTTCCCCCCATTCCCACGTTTTCCCCCCCATTCCCACGTTTTTCCCCCCCATTCCCACGTTTTTCCCCCCCATTCCCACGTTTTTCCCCCCATTCCCACTTCTTCCCCCCCATTCCCACGTTTTCTACCCCCATTCCCACTTTTTCCCCCCGTTCCCACATTTCCCCCCACCAAATCCCACATTTCCCCCCACCGAATCCCACGTTTCCCCCCCCATTCCCACGTTTTCCCCCCCCCATTCCCACGTTTTTCCCCCCCCATTCCCACGTTTTTCCCCCCCCATTCCCACGTTTTTCCCCCCCCATTCCCACGTTTTTCCCCCCCCATTCCCACGTTTTTCCCCCCCCATTCCCACGTTTTTCCCCCCCATTCCCACGTTTTCCACCCCATTCCCACGTTTTTCCTCCCCATTCCCACTTCTCCCCCCCCATTCCAACATTCTCCCTCCCCATTCCCACATTTTCAACCCCATTCCCATGTTTTCTACCCCCATTCCCACTTTTTCCCCCCGTTCCCACATTTCCCCCCACCAAATCCTATGTTTCCCCCCCGTTCCCACTTTTCCCCCCCCGTTCCCACTTTTCCCCCCCCGTTCCCACTTTTCCCCCCCCCGTTCCCACTTTTCCCCCCCATTCCCACTTTCCCACTCCCCATTACCATGTTTTCCTCTCCATTCCAACATTCCCCCCCCCATTCCAACGTTCCCCCTCCCTGTTCCCACTTTCCCCCTCCCACTTTCCCATTCCCACGTTTCCTCCCCCCCATTCCCACGTTTTCTCCCCCCCATTCCCACGTTTCCTCCCCCCCATTCCCACGTTTCCTCCCCCCCATTCTCACATTCCCCCTCCCCATTCCCACTTCCTCCCACGTTCCCCCCCCCCCCGTTCACACGTTTTTCCCCCCCCCATTCCCACTTTCCCCCCCCCATTCCCACTTTCCCCCCCCCATTCCCACTTCCCCTCCCCCATTCCCACTTCCCCCCCCCGTTCCCACTTTTCCCCCCCCGTTCCCACTTTCCCCCCCCGTTCCCACTTTCCCCCCCCGTTCCCACTTTCCCCCCCCGTTCCCACTTTCCCCCCCGTTCCCACTTTTCCCCCCCCGTTCCCACTTTTCCCCCCCCCGTTCCCACTTTTCCCCCCCCCGTTCCCACTTTTCCCCCCCCCGTTCCCACTTTTCCCCCCCCCGTTCCCACTTTTCCCCCCCCCGTTCCCACTTTCCCCCCCCCATTCCCACTTTCCCCCCCATTCCCACTTTTTCCCCCCTCCCCATTCCCACTTTCCCCCCCCTCCCCATTCCCACTTTTCCCCTCCCCATTCCCATGTTTTCCTCCCCATTCCCAGTTCCCCCCCCCCATTCCAACGTTCCCCCTCCCCGTTCCCACTTTCCCCCTCCCACTTTCCCCCATTCCCACGTTTCCTCCCCCGCATTCCCACGTTTCCCCCCCCCCCATTCTCACATTCCCCCCCCATTCCCACTTCCCCCCATTCCCACGTTTCCCCCCCCCCGTTCACACGTTTTTCCCCCCCCTTCCCACTTTCCCCCTCCCCCTTCCCACTTTCCCCCTCCCCGTTCCCACTTTCCCCCCCCCATTCCCACATTTTCCCCCCCATTCCCACACTCCCCCCCCACCATTCCCCCCCTCAACTCCCACTCCTCTTCCCACCCCCAACCCCTCATTCATTCCCGCTTCCTCCCTCCACCTCATTCCCAGTTTCCCCCCCTCCCATTCCTGGTGTCCCCCCCCCCCAAAGTTCTGGCTCTGGGTGTGTCCCCCCCCCCTCATTCCTGCTTTTCCACCGGATTCCCTGTGCAGGTGGAAGACCTGAAGAACAAGAACCTGATCCTGCGGGCTCAGCTGCGCCAGCACGGGGTGGAGATCGTCATCAAGAACGACTCCCACTGACGGGGCCGGGCGGGGGCCGGGACCCCCCCGTGCCCCCAGACCCCTGGCAGCGCCCCCCCCTCCCCCATATCCCCGCCACCCCCCCCACCCCCGGTTGGTTTGTGCCCCCCCCCATCCCCGTGCCCCCTCCTCAATCCCCATCCCCTCGCTCCCCCTTTTCACGTGTGTGTGTCCCCCATCCCCCCCCAGCGCTTCCTGCACACGCTCAGGGCCAGGGGGGCCCCCCAGCACTGCGAGCCCCCCCCCCGCCCGTGCCCGCCATGCCCCCCGTTCCAGCCCCACAGGGACCCCCAGCCCATGGGGGGGACCCGTCAGCCTTTGCGGGGATCCCCTCCAGCCCCACAGGGCCCCCCCTCCCATGGGGGGAGATCTGCCCCCTCCACCAGAGATTCCCCCAGCCCCATGGGGAGCCCCCTTCTTCCCCACAGCTCCGGCCCCAGGCAGCCCTGCGGGGGGGTCCTGGGGGTGCAGCCCATCGCCCCCCCCTTCTCCCAACCCCCTCCCCACCCCTGCCCGGGCCAGGCTTTTTTCTAAAACTCTCTGAATATAAAAGGCAAAAATAAATAAAAATAGTGATTTGTTTTTCCAGGTCCTACAGTTTCTTCCCCCAAATCTTCCTGCCCCCCCCACCATCCTCCATGCAGGACCCCACTTGGGGAGAACCCAGGGACCCCCAGTCTGGCCCCCTCCCCTAACCTTGCAGGGCCCTCCCAAGGGCAAAACCCCCAGCCCCTCCTGTCCCCCCTACTTTGCAGCCCCCACCACTGGGGTAGAGGCTCACAAGGACCTCGCATTTGCACCCACCCTCCCCCCCACCTTGCAGCACCCTCCAGTACCCAGGTTCCCCAAGGCTGAGGGGGTACCCAGGGCCCCCCAGTCCCTCATCTTGTGTTCCTGGGCCACGATGGCACCCCCAGAGCATGGTGGGGGGAGCTTTGGGGGGATACTGGGAGCACTGAGTGGGGTACCGACGTGTACTGGGAGCACTGGGAGGGGGGCTGAGATAACTGAGGGCGCACTGGGAGCAATGGGAGCGCCGGGGTGGGGGGGAAATAATGTGGGGGGGCACTGGGAGGCCTCAGGGCCGGAGGCGGCCGCAGGCCCCGTCACTATGGCAACGCCCGCGTCCCCGCCCGAGGGGGCCGTGGAGGCCGCTGGCCGCTCTCATTGGCCAGAAGTTGCGGCGCCCGCTCCCATTGGCCGCTGCGCCTAGCCCCGCCCCCTCTCCGAGTCTGTCCAATAGGGGTGGAGCCACGGGACGCCGCCGGGCGGTGATTGGATGGTGCCCCGCGGGGGCGGGGCCGCACCTAGCGGAGGTGTGGCCGAAGGGGGCGTTACCGCACCTGGCGAGGGGGCGGGGCGTGACCGGAGAGGGCGTGTCCTGAGGGGGCGGGGCCGCACCTGGCGCGGCGGTGACGGCCATGGCGGGAGCAACGGGAGCGGCGCGGGGCGGCGGCCCCGGGGCCACGGCCCGGCCACGGCTGCGGTTGCTGCTGCTCGGGGCGGCGGCCGGTGAGTGCGGGAGGGGAGGGGCGGTACCGGCACCGGGAGCAGAGGGGGGGGGGGATCGCGGTGCCGCTCAGGGCGGGGGCGGTGGTACCGGGGGCTTCGGCCACGAGGGGTCCGGGGCATCGCGGGAGGCTCCTGCGGCGGGGCCGATGCTGGAGGGCGGCGGGGGGATGGCCGGTATGGAGTCCGGTATGGAGGGGGTCGCAGTGCCACCCGGGACGGTGGTACCGGTACCGGGAGGGGTTGGTGAGGCTGGGGTGGTGCCTGTACCGGTACTGGGGAGGTCCCGGTGCCGCCCGAGGAGCAGCGGTGGGAGGAGGCGAGGGGGGAAGGGATGGGGTCCGGTACCGGGAGGGGGCGGTGGGGCGGAGCCGGTACCGGGAGGGGTTGGTGGGGCGGGGCAGTATCGGTACCGGGGGGGGGGGGGGGGGGGGGGGGTGTCGCGGTGCCGCCCAGGGCGGGGCTGGTGGCCGGGGCAGTGGGGAGGGGTCCCGCTGCCCAGGAGGGGGTGGTGGGGTCACGGGACCCGGTCCCACCGCACCCCGCGATAACGGGCTGCGAACCCCACGGTGTCCACCCACTCCCCGGGGAACCCCGTTACCGGGAGGTCCCGAACACCGTTACTGGGACCCTCCGGACACCCCCATCCTGGTGAGCCCCAGAACCCATCCCGGCAGCTCTGGCACCGGCATCCCCCGGGGTCTGGGGGGGGGGTATGAGGGTACCGGGGGTCGGCGGGTCCGGTAGTGCATCCGGATGCGCTTCCTGAGGCCGGAAACGCGCGGTGGCCAAACCATGGCCAGAACATCCCAGAGAGTGGTGGAACAGCCTGGAAATCCCAAACCAGCCCTGACAGCGGCTGCACCCATCCTGGGGGCTCCGGGGGTCCTGGCTGGGGCTGTTCCCACGTCCCCATGTCCCCTGATCTCCATGTTCCCATGTCTCCTCGTCCCCAGGTCCCCATATCCCAGTGTCCCCTAAACCCCACGTCCCCCTTGTCCCCAGGTCCCCACACCCCCGTGTTCCCAAATCCCCACGTCCCCATACACCCCTCTCCCCAAGTCCCCACATCCCCCTGTCCCCGTATCTCCACATCCCCGTGTCCCTGTGTCACTATGTTCCCTGATTCGTGTGTCCCCACATCCCCATTTCC
>JAUMJJ010001294.1:0-50117 GCA_033556795.1 Tapera naevia | reverse complement strand
GGGCCGGGGGGGCGGGGCCCGGGGGGGGGGGCGGGGCCTGTCGGGTGGGTTGGAACCTCGCAGCCGGCAGTGGGTTTGTTCACCGGCTGCCCCAGCGGTTCCGGCCGGGGCTCCGCCCGGGCTACCCCCGAGCGGGAACCGAGACGGGGCGGCACTGCCCCCTGAGCGGTGGGGTTGGGGCTCGGGGCGCCGGAGGCACCGGACTGAACCGAACCGAACCAGGATGGAGCCCCAGGCACTGGGGTCACACACGGGTCTGGGGCCGTTCCCGGGCTCCGGTTCTGAGTAGGGACCGAGCTCTGGGTTTGGAGATCACAGATGCGGACTGGGGTCCCACGTGGGATCCAGGAACTGTTCCTAAGGTCTGCTTCGAGTCAGGGATGGAGCTCCAGGCATTGGGGTCACAAATGGGTCTGGGGCTGTTCCTCGGCTCAGGTTCTGAGCTGGGACTAAGCGCTGGGAGTTGGGGTCATGCACAATCCCGGGGCTGTTCTTGGGATCCGAGTTCCAAGCAGAGACCGAGTTCCCAGCACTAGGGCCCCACACAGGGCCTGGAACTGTTTCTGGGGTCTGGGTGGGTGGCCCAGGGCTTGGGGGGTGGGAGTGGTGGGATGGGGCCGGGGTGGGGGGCGTTGGGGGATGGGGCTGGGCTTGGGGGGTGGGAGGGCTCATGCATGTGGGCCCGCCCTGGTGTGCAGGGTCCAGTATAAAGTTCTGCCATCATGCACTGGAAAAAAATTGACACATGAGATAGTCTATAGGGCAAAAAGTGCTTTTTTCCCACTCTGTTCAATGTGTGAACAGATACCAGGGTGGGGAGTGATGAGTGAACACAGTCGTAGGGTGTGTGTGTACTGTGATGACTGCTCATATTCATATTCAGGGGGTGACAATGACTGATTTATGTCTTGGGCAACAGCCAAGATCATTTGAACCAGCACAAGTTGTGATGGGCTGGAAGTAGAACCAGGCTAGAGCCATCAATGAACTGGAAGTGGAGCTGCAAATGAGACAATCATCCAGGAGCTGGAGTTGCACACAGATTGCAACTGGGAATCAGCTGGAGCTGAAGGTGAGCCAGAAGCAGCAAACAGAGCTGGAAGCAAAACTGCTCTGGAGATGAGAATGAGCTGTGGCCAATGCTGAACTGGAGCCATAGGAGCTGGACCTGAAACCAGAGCTGCAAATGAACTGGAGTCATTCATGAGCTGGGCTAGAAACAAAATGGAAGTAGAAACAACCAACTGGAAACTGCAAACGAGCAGCAGCTGAAATCAATTGGAGCTGCAAATTAACTCGACCTGAAAACAAAGCAGAAACAAACAGGACCTGCAAATGAACTGGAGCCATCCATTAGACAGAGCTGCAAATGATCTGGAGCTGTAAACAAAATGTGTCAGAAATAACCAAACTGAAGCTGCAAGTGAGTGGAACCACAGCGAACAGGAGCTGAAACAAGGCAGAGATGTCCTTGAGCTGAAGTTGAAACTAGAGCAGACACAACGGTGAGCCACAAAAGAGCTGGATCCAAAAGTGAACTGGAGCCATCCAGGAGCTGGACCTGGAAGAAATCAAAGCTTGAGCCAACAAACAAACAAAACCAAAGAGGACCCAAAACAAACGGGGCCCAAAACAACCCACCTGAAGCCACAGAGTCCCTGCAGCATGTCTAGGTGGGCACAGGCAGGGCAGGTGGCAGCATCAGCCTTGGCACAGGCAGCTCGGCTGCATCCTAGGGCTCCTAATGTGGTTGGTGCTCCTCTTGTCCATCCATCCATCTGTCCATCCCTGCACAGGGAGAGAAGTGGGACAATCAGCTCCCGGCAGTACAGCACAGCCCAAATTGCCCCAAATGCTTCTGCCCTGCAAACCCCAGAGCCCCTGGGCAGGGGCCTCTCTACCAGCTCCTTACAGCAACAACCAGCACTGCACACCGGGGAGGGGAGATGGGGACAGACACCCAGAATGGCCCTTTTCACCCCAAAAGGGTGGGTGACAGACAGGATGTGGCTGAAAACCCACCTGCCCTGTGCAGCAGCAGCACAGATCAAGGACCAGTGGCTGTGGGCTGGGACAGGGCCAGAACCACAAGCAGAGTCTGGGCTGGGATCCCTCCCCAAATGCCCCTCACAGCCACAGCCCCTGAAATGTGGGGCCTAGACTTGCCTGGCCCTGGCTCAGGGTGGGCATGGGAAGCCCAGGCCCCCCTGCACCCACAAACACCTCTGCCCATGAGGGGACTGCCCCACAAACACCTCTGGCCAGGGTGAGACCCTGCCCTGGCAGACGCTGATCCTGCAATGCTGAGCTCCACAGCTTCATGGAACATGCGCTGGTACCACTGGACCCTCGAGCTCTGCACCACCAGCACCAGAACCCCTCTTGCCCCCCTAAAGCCCTCCAACTGGGGTTGGGTGCTCCCCTCACATCCCTCAGCCACCCCGTCAGCAGCACGAGGGGCAAAGCCAATGTGTCCTGAGCACCAAAGGCTCCCGGAGCTCCCAGCCCGGCACGGGGCACTCACTGGGCACTGTCTCCCCACCAGTGAGGCCAAGCTCCTCGCCCGGTGGTCAGGATGCACCTCCCCCACACTCTGGCACAGCTACGCAGTATCGCCTGGGCCACCAACACCTCCCAAGGGGCCAGCAGTGCTGGGATGGACATTGCTCCCCATTGCTTCACCAACAGGGCTGCAGGAGTTGCTCTGGGTCCCTGGAGCCACCTCTGCTCCCACTGCAGCATGTTTTGAGCTGAAAAAGAAGTTTTCAAGCAAAACAATGTCTCACAGGTTGCTTAAAGCCACCCCAAGTGCTCTGTTGCAGGGTATCTGGGGAGCTTCCAGGGACCCTGGTGTGAATATGCTATCAGAGGAGCCCAGCTGTCCCCAACCTCAGCTGTACAACCATGGGGCCTCCTCCCAGGTGGCTCCTGGAAGCAGCAGAACCCATCACTGCAGGTAAACCCCAATTTTATGGGCCCAGCACAGGGGAACTTGCTCAGCCTTGCTGGCCCTGGTACTCTTGGGTCTCCAGCAGTGCCAGGGTGGAGGCTGTGGCCATTTGTTCCCTGCCCTAGCTGCTGCCCCTTGGCCCACTGCCTTTCCCAGGCACAGACATTGCCATCCTGGCTCTCCTACCACTTCCTTTGGCACAGGCCACGGCTCCGGCCCAAACCCACTTGGAGCTGCCCAAGTCTGATGGGTTTGTGCTGAATCTCTGTTTTGGGAGAGGAGGGTGAGGATGAGCCAGGTCCAGCCCTGACCCTTGGGCATGGCCTGCACCAAGTCCTGACATCACTGGCTCCGGGCCTTGGGCATCACCTGAGAGGATGGCACTAAGGAGGGCTGAAGCCCAGCCAGTGCAAACCAGTTCCCCAGCAGCAGCTCCCACATTAACCAGTCCGAGCTCTCCCAGCCCAGCACCAGCCAGAAGCTGTGAGAAGAACACAGCTGGTGCCCATGGCAGGAGGAGGAAGCCTCATGGCTGTAAGGGTCACAGGCTGCCCCAGGAGACCCCTAGTCCCACCAAGTCCCTATCTCCTGCAGGATCTGGGTGGGAGATGTGGTGTGTGGAGCCTCCACAGCTGGTCACCAGGTCCCAGTTTGATCCCATGGAGGAAACTGGGAGCTGCCAGGGACCCCCAGCCCCACAGGTGGAGCTACAGCCACTGCCCCTGAGAGGGGTTGGTGCTGAAACCCACTGGGAAAGTCCCCAGCCAGCACCCCCAGCGGATCCTGCACCAGGGACACAGGGAAACAGACCACACACCACATCTCCCACGGCTGCTCCATGTGCCTGCCCAGAGTGGAGCAGAAACCGGGTGCCCAGCATAGGTCCCAACCAGGAATGGGGGCCCATCTCCGGCCCACAGTCTTGTCTGGCCCACACCAAACGAGGGGAGAGGCTAGGATGCAAAGTGGAGAACCACGAGAGTGAAGATTTGTTCCTGACAGACTGGGGCACCCAAACATGGGCTCTTCCATGGCTCTGGCACCCTTCAAGCATTCAGGTCCAGTATGTCTGACTGATCCCTGGGCCCCAGCCAGACCTGGCAAAGCGGCTCTGTTCCCGCAGTGTTCTCGCTCCTCTGGTGATGCTGGCGTCCCTGCAGAGCCATGTCGGCATTACCTCGGATGTCTGGGGCTGTCCACTATCCCTCAGGGACAGTTCTTGCCTTCCACAAAGCACAGTCCTTATGTCCACGGCCTTTGATTTGTTCTGCTCCAGCAGGAATGTTGCCAAAGTGAGGAACAGAACATTTCAGTTTGGAAGGACGCACAGCCCCTGCCCGACCTGGGCTGACTGAAAGTTAAAACGTGTTGTTAAGGCATTGTCCAATGGTCTCTGAAACACTGCCAGGCTCAGGGCATCAATCCCCTCTCCAGGAAGCCATCCCAGTGTTCAGCCACTCTCCTGGTAAAGAAGTGCCGCCTCATGTCCTGTCTGAACCTCCCCTGGTGCAGCTTTGAGCCCTTCCCACACCTCCTGTCTCTGGATTCCAGGGTGAAGAGCATTACCTCAGGTGTCCGGTGTTTCCATTATCCCTCAGGGTCAGCTCTCACCTTCCACAAAGTACCATCCTTGACCAGGGCCTGTGGTTTGTTCTGCTCCAGCAGCAACACTGTCTATGTCTCCTGTCAGACTCCACCACCTCATCGTGCTGCGGTGCAGAATGGAGCTAAAACAGATTAACAGAGTTAATGCACTTCCATCCGATAAAGACTGTCAGATAAAATGGGTTAAAGGCAGGGATTTGGAATCATAGAATGCGTGGTTGGAAAAGGCCTTTTGAGATCATTGAGTCCAACTGTCCCTGTCCACTACTAAACCATCCTTGAGAACCTCATCTACCCATCTGTTAAACCCTTCCAGGGATGGTGACTCCACTGCCTCCCTGGGCAGACTCTGCCAGTTCCCGAGAACCCTTTCGGTGAAGAAATTTATCCTGATGTCCAATCTAAACCTCCCTGGTGAAATCCGAGGCCATTTCCTCTCATCCTGTCGCCTGTCATTTGAGAGAAGAGCCCAGCACCCACCTTGCTCCAACCTCCTTTCAGGCAGTCGCAGACAGGGATGAGGGCTCCCCACAGCCTCCTTCTCTCCAGGCTAAACAATGGAATCACAGAAAATCACAGAGAATCATTTCTTCACCATGCCAGGTAAGGGGCAGCCCCTTGGAGTGAGCCCTGCAGGGAGGCACCAGCCCCTGAATGCAGCCCTGGGACATGCGACAGCCCCCAGCCCCACAGCCCTGTTGCTTGCTCCCAGTGCCCCAGCAAAGCCACCACAGCCCCCAAAGTCCCCACTCACTAGTGCTGGAGCAGCCCGGCCCCCAAGCCATGGTCGTCCCAATGCCAGGAGCTCCGGAGCAAAAGACCCCCATGCCCAGTGAGAGGGAGCAGGACAGTGAAACGCTCCTTTTGCTGGGGGGAAGGAAAGTGAAGTGAGAATCATGGCACAAATAGAGCAAGTGCTGTGTGAAGTCCAGCCTTTTCCCTTTAATCCCAAGTTTTACCCTCACAGCTTACAGGGGTAACACCCATGGACAGCAGGAACACCCAGGGACTGCAAACAGCTGCTTCAACGCACCAGTTCATAAACTGCGTTAACCAAACAGAACAGAAATGCCTTTAATTACCTCTTGGTCCCATCAGGAGCTCCTACCAAAGGCTGCTGTGCTGGGGTGACCCAGATCTCCACTGCTCAGGTCTGGTCCCAGCTCCACAACCCCAGCAGCACAGGGGATGGGAGTCCCTAATCCTAGGGACGGGAGCCCCAGCCTCAGTCTCATCCCTGCTGCTGGGAACAATTTACAGTTCCTGGGCTTCTGAAAGGAGAAACAAACCCCACTTTTCAAAGCAACTGGCCGACACCTGAAGCTGAGAACCCGATGGGACTGTGGGCAAAGGAGGCAGCAGAGCACAAGTGGAGCCCGTCCAGGTGCCTCCAGGGTCTCCTCCTGCCTCCTGTTACCTCCTCTTTGGAGAACCCCAAAATTGTGCATCAATCAGAATCCAGTCTGTGGGTCTTGGAACCAGGACCTTGCCTTGGTGTCCAAGGAATGTCCAATCCAAGCTGCCAGTCCTGAGTTGGAAATGGGGGCAGATCAGAGCAATCCCGATAAAATAACACATTTGGGACCTTGGTAAATGCAGCATCACTTGCATTACACAGGAAACATAGAATCTGTACCAAAATGCATTATGTCCACTCAAGGACACCTCGGCATGGCTCCCAGCCCCACCAACTCACCTCACCAGGAGAAAGGGTGCATGGATCCCTCAACAATTCCCATTTTCACAGGCAAAGCCAAAGCACGGGTGGACGTGGCTGGGAGCTACTCTTTCCCCACAGCAGCCCCAGGGAAACAAGAAGTCGTTACTATTACAAAAAGTAGAATATTTTGATTTAAGCTAAAGTAAAGTTTCATCTGAGTAACTGTATTTTTTGAGAGTCACACAGAATGCCCCTCTGAGAGCATCTTTTCTTGATAGCATTTTTTTCAAACAGTGTTTTTCAGTTCAGAGCAAAATAACATCTTGTATTCAGTATGGTCTGTGCTGAACAGATGTGTCTTCTATAATCACCTCTATTTGCAGCCTTTCCCTGTCTAAAATGCAAGGTCAGACAGAGCTGGCTCCAAAGCTCCAATTAGCAGAGATTTGGCCTTTGTGAAGTTCATAACACGTTCCCAGCTCTTGTCTCATTATGCAGGATTGATGGAACCATTCCCTTCTGCGCCCAGCACTGCAATAAAAGATGCTACTATCTAAAACTCAAAAACGAGTCTTGGAGAGTTTATATGCTGGCATTTTCAGTATCACTGGGGATAAGAAGTGGGGCATCAGCTCCCTGTTCCCTGCTGGGGGTGGTGGTGTTCACAGGGGATAGGATGGGCACACCATTCCCTGCTGACCTATGGGGACCCTGCACCACCCGGCTGTGCCCTCAGGGCTGCTCCAGCACAGAGCAAAGCCCTAACCTGGGGAAGCTTGGCAACCCCCAGACCCTGGGCCACTATCCCCAAATCCCAGCCAGACCCCAACACCCCCAGACCCAGGGCCACTACCCCCAAATCCCAGCCAGACTCCAAACCCCGGCCAGGACCTGAAACCCCCAGACCCGGGACCACCACCACCAAATTCCAGACAGAGCCCAAATCCCAGCCAGACCCTGACACCCACAGTCCCCAAATCCCAGTCAAAACCCAAATCCTAGCGTAGCCCCAACACCCCAATCCCAGCCAGGCTCCAACACTCCCAGTCCCCAAATCCCAGACAGATCCCAACACCCCAGTCCCTAGATCCCATCCAGACCTCAAATCCCATCCAGGCCCAGTACCCCCAAATCCCAGCCTGGCCCTGACACTCCCAGATCCGGGGACACCACCCCAAAATGCCTGCCAGACCCCAGTCCAGCAGGGGTCCCAAGCACCCCCTGACCACGTGTGCCTTCCCGGAAAGTCTGCAGCGGCTGCTGTGTCAGGGATGAGGAGCTTCCAGTGACCATTAACATCTCGAGGTCCATAGCACTGGGTGAGGAGCTGAGGCAGAGCAAATGCTGTGGTGCTGTCCTCCTGCAGGAAGCGTTGTGGGTCACTGGCCCCGTGCTGCTGGCTGAGCTCCTCTCCGCGGCGCCTGTGCTGCGTTGAGTGGGAGCTTCTGCCGGCTCTGCCCGCAGCGCCCTCCAGCAGCACACGCACTGGCTGCTTTCTCGTCGCTTCAGCTGGCCATAGTTACAAGGAACAGCACTAAATCCTTGATTTGGTATTTCATGCTTGAAACGGTGAAGTGTCCTTACAGGCAGCACTTCAGCTGAATATTAATTCTTGCGTTATTAAGTGTGAAGTAAAGTGAATAAAGCCTTCAATTGCTTTTCCCAGACCAGCTGGAAACAGTTACCTTACCTAGCAGCTGGGGAGATGAACTACACTGGTCTTGGTTGTGCTCAGGCACCCACATATATGGAAAAGCTTCATGAGTGAAGCTGGATTTTGAACCCACCACTGTGCTGCTGTTAGGTCTGCTTTTATTGCAGCTCTTCAGCTACTTTTTTTCTCTTTCTGCTCTGCCCTTTCTGGAGTTTTAAGATCACAAGAAACAAACTGTTCAATTCACTCATTTTGGGTGGGGGTAGAATGCTTGAATTGCCCTCTCTCCAGAAGAGCCTCAGGGTTAGTGTGCCTGCCTGACACCTGCCCCTGGCAGGAAAGGGAACAGTGCTTGGCCTCTCCATGCTGTTTAAGGCTGAAACTGGAATCTGCTGGACACCATCTAGGTGTTTGCATGCCTCATCTGTCCTTCCACCCTTGCTGTTGGAATGCAGTTATTTATAGGCCTGATTGTGTTTTGGTAAGTCACAGAATCATAGAATGGTTTGGGCTGTTCTAACCAGTTCCAACCCCACTTTCATGGGCAGGGACACCTCCCACCAGGCTGCTCAAGGCTCCATCCAACCTGTCCTTTAACACTTCCAGTGAGGGTGCATCCACAAGTTCCCTGGGCAACCTATGCCAGTGCCTCACCACCCTTATTGTGAAGAATTTCTTCCTAATTGTCTAATCTAAATCTTCCCCCTTCCAATTTAAAGCCACTCCCCTCAACCTATCACTACATCCCCTTGTAAAAAAGTCCCTCCCCAGTTTTTCTGGACCCCCTTTTCAAGTACTGGAAGGCCACTATGAGATCTTCCCGGAGCCTTCTCTTCTCCAGGCTGAACAACTCTAACTCTCTTAACCTGTCCCCATACCAGAGGCGCTCCATCCCTCTGATAATCTCCGTAGCTGTGCCAGGGGAGGGTTAAGTTGGATATTAGGAAAAGTTTCTTCACCCAGAGGGTGGTGGAGTACTGGAATCACAGAATCACAACGTTGGAAAGGACCTCTGAGATCATCAAGTCCAACCTATAACCTAACACTAACACCAACACCAACCATCATCTAGACCATGGCACTCAGTGCCTCATCCAGTCTCCCTTTAAACACCTCCAGGGTTGGTGACTCCACCCCCTCCCTGGGCAGCCCATTCCAATGGCCAATCACCCTTTCAGTGAAGAATTTTTTCCTCACATCAAGCCTAAACTTTCCCTGACGAAGCATAAGTCCATGCCCTCTGGTTCTGCCACTGGTCACCTGAGAGAAGAGACCAATCCCTGCCCGACTACAACCTCCTTTTAGGTAGTTGTAGAGAGCAATGAGGTCTCCCCTGAGCCTCCTCTTCTCCAGACTAAACAGCCCCAACTCCCTCAGTCGCTCCTCATAGGGCTTGTGCTCCAGCCCCCTCACCATCTTCGTTGTCCTCCTCTGAACACATTCCAGTATCCTAACATCCTTCCCAAATTGGGGGGCCCAGAAATGGACACAGTATTCAAGGTGAGGCCTGACCAGTGCCGAGTACATGGGGACGATAACTTCTCTGGTCCTGCTTACTACACTATTCCTGATGCAGGCCAGGATGCCATTGGCCTTCTTGGCCACCTGGGCACACTGCTGGCTCATGTTGAGCTTCCTGTCCACCAGCACTCCCAGGTCCTTTTCTGCCTGACTACTCTCCAGCCACTCTGTCCCCAGTCTGTAGCTCTGCAAGTCTGTAGCTCTGCAAGAACAACTCCCCCAGGAAGCTGTCAGGGCATCAAGCATGACAATATTCAAGAACTTGGACTTGATGATCTCAGAGGTCCTTTCCAACCTTATGACACTGTGATACTGTGAAGAAGCATTTGGATAATGCCCTCAGACACATGGTGTGAGTGTTGGGGTTGTCCTGTGCAGGGACAGGAGTTGGACTCAATGATCCTTGTGGTCCTTTCCAACTCAGGACACTCTATGATTCTATCAATCACCTCCCCTAGGAAGGCCGGACACCTGCACATGCCTCTGGTAACTGAAGCTCTGCCTGGGCACAGCTGGAACAGAGCAGGTAGGTGACAGCTGCTCTGAGCAAAAGGTTTTCTTTAGTGATGATGTGAAGGCCCCAAAAGTGCTAAAGGAGGAAAAAAGGGTGCTGCAAATCCCTAAGGGAGCTGTTGAAAGTAGGTATTGTCTGTGAGGAGAGTCTGAAGTGATGCAAACTGAACTGATGCACAGAAGCAACTGTTAAAAGCAGCTTTAATAAAATCTGTAGTGATTCAGAAAAATGGAAATCCCACCCCTCAAGGTTGTTGGTAGCAGATTAAGTGCCTTTAGGTAAAGATGGTTCTTGAAGCCAAGAATGGGTTTCAGGACTTTATATGTAAAAAGACATTGCGTGACACAACCATTGCCACCAACCCACAGCCTCTGCCCATCCCGTCTGCCCTAGGAGAAGAGGGTAAGACAATCTCTGCGGACTGTACTCCCCAGGAAGCTCAGTACAGTCAGTTCTTGGGGAACACACTCATCAGGAAGAAAATATATATATATATATATTACATAAAGTACTCTCACATATCAAGTTTTGCATTTTGAAGGTAGGATGGAATATCCTGTTGCAAAAACAAAAAAAAAGAGAAAGGCAAACTGTACATGTGGGGTCCGTGCTCAGCTACGGAGCGTAGCTAACCGCGACTGCATCGCCTCGATGTCCTCCTCCTCGTCAACAGCAGCAGCCGCTCCCTCGGGTTCTGGCTCGGGAAGATCCCGTGGGACTTCACTAGGTGCTTTACCCAAGGCCCCTGCAAACAAGAAACAGGCCCATTAGTCTGTCTTAGATCTTAATTCAATAATCAATCAGCAGACTTCAGGTAAACAGATTCATAGAAAAAAAATCATAGAATGGTATGGTTTGGAAGAGACTTTTAAGATCATCCAGTTCCAACTGAAGAAGCCCAACTCTCTCAGCCTGTCCTCACACGGGAGGTGTTCCAGCCCTCTGACCATCTCTGTGGATTCCTCTGGACTTGCTCTAACACATCCATGTCATTCCTGTGCTGAGGACTCCAGAACTGAACACAGGACTCCAGGTGGGGTCTCATCAGAGCAGAGCAGAGGGGCAGAATCACCTGCCTCAACCTGCTGGTCACAATTCTTTTGATGCAGCCCAGGATACAGCTGGCTTTCTGAGCTGCATGTACACGTTGCTGGCTCATGTTGAACATCTCATCCACCAGCGCTCCCGCATCCTCCTCTTCAGGGCTGCTCCCAATCCATTTTCCACCCAGCCTGTAATTGTGCTTGGGATTGCCCTGACCCAGGTGCAGGACCTTGCACATCTAATTAAAATAATTCAACCTGTCACTTCTGGCAGGTGACACTTCTGACACAAACAGTGTGAGATGGGGTTGCCAGCCCCTCCTGAGCCAGCTGGTAAGCTGGGAAAAGCAGCTCCCACCAGCCACCCTGCCCACCCGCTCCCACAGCCCTCCTAGCAGGAAGGGAGCTGCTCCCAGCCTGGAAACGGGAGGCAAGAAAGGAAGCAGGGTGTGAGAAACAAGGGAGGGCAGGAAGGCAGTGGCTGGGCACAAGGCAACAGCTGGGAACTCTGCTTGCAGCGAGTTACAACTGAACGCAGCCCTGGTACTTACATGTGTCATTGTGCCTCAAGGAATTCAGGGAATGAGCATTCTAAGAGTTGTCTAAGACAAGTAACTAAAGCAGCAGAGCCTCACTTCCTGAGGCATAAGGCAGAAGCTGGGGGTCTGGGTTCAGCTTTGGGGGTTTTGTTTGGTTGTTTTATTCCCCCGCTCAGTAATCCAAGTCTTATGAGGAGCAGCTGAGGGAACTGGAGTTGTTTAGTATAGAGGAGGCTGAGGGGGGACCTCATCACTCTCTACAACTACGTGAAAGGAGGTTGTAGTGAGGTGGGTGTTGGTCTCTTCTATATAACAAGTGATAGGACAAGACGGAATGGCCTCAAGTTGCAGCAGGGGAGGTTTAGATTGGATATTAGGAAAAAAATTGTTTACTGAAGGAGTAAGAGGCTGCCCAGGGAAGTGGTGGAGTCTCCATCCCTGGAGGTGTTCAAAAAACATGTAGAAATTGCACTTGGGGACATGGTTTAGTATGCAGGGTGGTGTTGGGCTCATGACTGGACTTGATGATCTTAGAGATCTTTTCCAACCTTAATGATTCTGTGATTATAAGGTGCTGACAGCATTTTACAGTCAAGAATCGCAACACAGCCTCAGCCTCAAGGCCCCAGCTGAACATATCTCCCAGCTCTACCAGTAACAGCAGATCCAGTCAGTCCCATTGATTTTACCTTCCTAAGAGGAACCATGGTACAGACAGACACCAATCTGTTAACATTTCAGTTACCAGACTGCAGAGACATCAGCTGATGCACATTACACCATATTGAACTGCACTGAACTGAACTTCTCAGCCTGTGTTCCCTGCGAAAGCGACTGTCAGAGCACCTTTTGTCTCTCAGCAAAGGCAAAGACACCACAGGGAGAGCGCAGGGAAGCTGGAATAGATGAAGATTTGAATTGCTGTGTGTGAGAGAGAGGGGCAAGGCTCCTCTCCTGGGTTACTGAAGTGAGCAGGACAAGGCTCCTCTCCCAGAAAACACCCCCAAACTCACCGGCTGTAATTTCAAACAGGATTTTATCAATTTCCATCTCGGCTTCTTCTTCCATTTCCTCCTGATCCTCCAGGCTTTCAAAGGTGTCCTCCAGCATTTCCTCTATAATACCAGCCTACCAGAAAACAAGGCAGAGCATGATGCCCTTGGATACTTCCAAGATTACGTTACACCTGTCTAGGCCTTTAATAACAGCTTGCTCTCAAGCTCAAGATTCCCAGATGGAGGCTATCCTGTTTCCTGAGGGCTGGTCAACACTCCTGCCTACCTTTTAAGCACCTATATGGTGCACAGGAAAGGTAATAATAAAATTGAGGATGAAATACAGATGTTCTCCCTGTGAAACCCTCAAGCCATTATTCCTTGTTTTTGCATGTCCAAACACTGACGGCCCAGCCTGCTCCAAGTTCGCAGCTGCGTTTCACACGGGAAACAGGCTGCAGCCCTGCTATGGCCAAACTGTTCTAGTGTGCAACGGTAAAATCATTAATGGGTTGATCTGACCTAAACAATCCAGAGTGGTAAGGAAAAGTGAAGGAAGTAAAGCTATTTTGGCAGTTGAATAGAAAATACCAACAACAGGGAATTAAAATACTCCAAAATCAGAGCACTTCCATCAGATGTGGATGTTTCAAACCCAGCAATCCTGCCTAACATGGGACTTCCAGCTTCCCACTTCACAATATGCAGTGGGAGGTCTTCCTTAAGGAACATTTCACCTCTGGAAGCAGGACATTCAGTCTCCCCTAGAACAGACAGAAGTGCAGGGATACAGGCAGTCCCACTGCTTCCAGCTTCCAGCCTCCGTCTCTCACAGCGCAAGCCACAGCCACTCTGTACAGGGATCAATCTGTCTCCGTCCATCCTCAATTGGAGCAGCTGGTTTTGGCTTCAAGCTTTACAATAAAGGTGTTGCAGGTATCACCATGTCAAAGTTTCCTCATAAACAGTAACTTCCTAGAAAGTACTCAGCTATTCAAGTGCTTCTTTAATTTCTGTCTGCTAGAGCTCACCCAAGACCTCTGACAATGGGGCCATCTAAGCAGTGGCTCTGCATGCTAACAACCACCTCTTGTTCACCCACATCTTATTTCTGTTATAGATCTTACCTTCATCATCTCTTTGGACAACTCCCTCATTGTTGCTTGGATTTCAGGGATTTTCACTAGATTTTGCATAGCTTTCATGACTTCTGTGCTCTTCTGCAAGGAACCTGCTACTCTCAGGACAGCTGTGAAGGAGAAGCAAAGAAAAGCTTAAACGATCTATGCACCACTGCAAATGGAGAAGTTACATCCTCCCTACATAGACAGAAATTTGCCTGCATCTAAGCAATACAATTTAAAAAACAAACGGATATCCTGCTGCTTCATTCTTGCCTGCCTCCCTGGAAAAACTCAACTTCGAGCCACACTGGAAAACTACACTTATAGCAAAGAGAGCGGTCCTGTACAATTAGCCAGAGCAATCCAGACCATCTGCAGAGAGATTTCAACCCGCAGTTCATACAGAGATCCCTGAGGTGCTCTTGCCTGTGTCCCTCAGCAGCCAGAGGTTTGGCCGAGGGTTTCACCAGCAGAGCTCCAGTCCAGCTCCATGCCTGACTGCTGACCAAACCAGTGAATTTGTGTCTGGCACTGGCTAATGGAAACTGCTCAGGCAGAATTTCTACTACAAGTTTCACATGAAACAGTAAACTAAAAAATTAATAGTGAAGCAGATAAGCTGGAAGTAAGTGTAGTTTAAAGTGAATTTAACCCTACTCTTTCCAGAGGCCATTCTTGTAATAGAGCTTAAAAGCTCTTCTCACATGTGTCGATACACCAAAATCAAACCAGAATAATTAAGGGTACTCTGAGGTTCTTGAATTGTGTATCCAACTCTGCAGCTTCTTGGCCACAGAGAACTCACCTGTTTCTGTATAAAAACAGACACTTCTTAATGAAGCAAAATGAAGGTACAGCATACATCACTTTTCATTTTAATACTAAATATTGTAAGAGTCTTGTGATGTTAACAAACTAACAGAAATCTTGCCTTCAGTGGCCTCTTCCAAGATGAATTAAGTTAATATAAATCCCAGACTGAATTGTGGATCCCTTCCTATTTCTCAGCTAAGTGTATCAGAGCAGTCCCAGTAAACAATGTGGCTGGGAGCAGCCCTGCAGAGAAGGACTTGGGGGTGCTGGCTGATGAGAAGCTCAACATGAGCTGGCAATATGCACTCGCAGCCCAGAAGGTCAACCATGTACTGGGCTGCATCAAAAGAAGCATTGCCAGGAGGTCAAAGGAGGCAATTCTGTCCCTCTACTCTGCTCTGGTGAGACCCCACCTGGAGTAGTGTGTCCAGTTCTGGAATCCCCAGAATAAGAAGGATATGGAACTGTTGGAATGGGTCCAGAGGAGGGCTACAAAGATGATCAGAGGGCTGGAGCACCTCTGCTATGAGGACAGGCTGAGGGAGTTGGGCTTATTCAGCCTGGAGAAGAAGTTCTCCAAGGAACCCTCATAGCAGCCTTCCAGTGCTGAAGGTGGGCTACAGGAAAGCTGGGGAAGGATTTTTTACAAGGGCAAGTAGGGATAGGATGAGAGAAATGGGTTTAAATTGGAAGGGGGAAGATTTAGATTAGACTCTAGGAAGAAACTCCTTACAATGAGTGGGGAGACACTGGCATAGGCTGCCCAGAGAAGTCATGGCTGCCCCATTCCTGGAAGTGTTGAAGGCCAGGCTGGATGGGGCTCTGAGCACCCTGTTCCAGTGGGAGGTGTCCCTGCCCATGGCAGGGGGTTTGGAACTGGATGCGCTTTAAGGTCCCTTCCAAACCAAACCATCCTATTATTCTATGAAAATAAGGATGCTGGTAGTAGTAATACGGAGGAGGCTGCTTGGAGTTTGTCCTTTTAAGGTACACCTCAAGCTGCTTCCCTTCCCTGAATGAGGGACATGGGGAACCACATTCAACCTATTGCTAGATTACACTTGAGGTTCACATTGTGCCTCCTGATTTATGACTCCTCTCATGTTAAAATCTGCCAGCATCCAGACTGGATAATGCTGGGATGGGGAGAGAAACACCTTGTCATTTTAGTAGCATGTTGACCTCCATCAAGTCTGTCCCTGTTTAATGCTTTCTGCTCTGCTCGTTACAGCCTAAACTGCTCAAGGGTATGGAAAATACTGCGGAATTCTATTACAGTGGATTTCTGCTAGGATAAGGAAAGAGGAGAATAAGCTGGGAGAGCACAAAGAACCACGTGGGTGTTGAGCCACAGGGCAAATCCATTCATCTGCATCATGGAAACCAAACACTGTCACCCCATCTCCATTTAGGACTTACGAAGTCTCCTAAGACTCTTGCTAGAGAAACAAGGTGAAGGGAATTCCACTGAAGGGAATAAACCTTACATTACAAATCCTGGCAAACCCAGCAACAACAGGCTCCATAAGGACACAAGGATTAGGCACACATCCAAACTGTTTAGGAATGCACACTAAAAATGTGTCCCTAGTTACTTGAAGGCAGTTCTATTCCAGGCTGAGTTCTGTTTCAATGCAAAGAAAGTTTCTGACAGGCTGAGAGCATTGGGGTTGTTCAGCCTAGAGAAGGCAAGGCTCTTAGGGCAGCCTTCCAGTACTTGAAAGGGGCTACAGGAAAGCTGGGGAGAGGCTCTTTATCAAGGAGTGCAGGGACAAGATGAGGGGGTAAAGGTTTTAAGCTGAAAGAGAGGATATTCAGATTAGAGATCAGGAAGAAATGTTTTCCTGTGAGGGTGGTGAGGCACTGGCACAGGCTGCCCAAAGAAGTCATGGATTCCTCATCCCTAGAGGTGTTCAAGGCCAGGCTGGATGGGGCTTTGAGCAACCTGATCCAGTGGCAGGTGTCCTTGCCCATGGCAGGGGAGTGGAACTGGATGATCTTTAAAGGTCCCTTCCAACCCAAACCATTCCATGATTCTGTGATTCAGAGCACAGGATTCTCATGTCACTGTAACCCTCAGGCTCTGAGGAGTGGTGTTCAACTATTTGTTTAGCAGCTCATTAGAGGAAACTGAGAGAGACAGTGAGGATCAAGGGACAAACAAGGGCTAGGAACCCCAGGAAACTAAGTGGGAGCTCCCCAACTATTGCAGAGCCCAGGGAGGGAAATCCAGACAGACAGGGCAGCTGTCTGTCTCCAGAACATCTTGCAGACAGAAAGGGGTAGGTTACTGCCTATAGGGATACAAGTCTTATCACGGGATGCGAGGGAAAAGACTGTGCTTGAACTCAGGAAAAACTTATTTCAGATCTTTTAAGAGCATTGCAGCAATGTGACTGAACATGAGAAACTTATTATAGGATGTTTAGGGGAACAACCAAAGGCAGAGAATGGGAGGGATCAAGGTGGACCAGGGAACACACAAACCTCAGGGGCCTACAGGACCAGGTACCAGCAGCTCAGGCAGCAGAGATCTGGGGCCAGTGACCAGGCAGCTCAGAGGGAGTGTCTGAGAGTAGCTACTGGAACAATTCACACACTGTGTTCGTGTATGTATAGGTGTTCCACTTGTGGATCTCAGTCCTCATCAGCTGAAGAGGAAGACCAGGACTGAGCTGTTAGTGCTGTTTATGTTTGTGTGGGTGCTGGCAAAGGCAACACTGTGGGCATGAGTGCCTACTGGGAATAGGCACTCACCCCGGCTGGATGCAGGGATGTGGTACTGCAGCAGCCTCACACCTCTAGGCATGCTATAGGACGAATTTCCCAGGGTCCTGAGGCCCACTGGAAACAGCTGCCTTTCACAAGAGCAGGAGTGTTTCCAGATCCAGGCTCTGCTGGCATTTGAAAATGGAAACCTAGACCTCACCTCCAAAGCCAGAAGCACTCAGTTGTTCTTACCAAGCTGGTTCTTCATCCCCATGAGAACAGAGTTCATGTGAGCTTTGGATGCATAGAGTTTGCTTACGGCCCTCCGAGAGCGGATCAGTTCCTTCGCCAAGATCACACACACATCCTTCTGACCCTTTTTGGCAGTATCTTTTATTGACCGCTTCACCTTCTCTTCTTCTCTCTGGATATCTGGAGTACAGAAAAACATAGCAGAGTGACAAGCTGGTAAAGATCTAGAAGAGAAACAAGTCATTTGTTGGGGTGTCTTTTCAATGCAAAGAATCGTTTCTGCTTGATTTCAGACTCTGTTTGTTACTCACAGACCTTGTTCTATGCTGATTTACACAGCTGATTAATTCAACTAAATATCAGTAGTATATGCTCGTTACTAAACAACCAGCTCTGCAAAACCCTTTGCAGTTAACAGTACTGTAAAGGACTGTCCAGGAATATCACTGGACGAAGTCAAGCTGAGTTCTCAAGAATCAAAACAGGTCCAGTAAGAACAAAGCACTCTGAAATAGTAACAACTTACAACTTCAGAATAACTTCCTGACAACTAAACTGCCCTGATATAAATATATGTGTATATATGCACACACACACACAGTTTAAGGCTACCGTACAGATTTCCTGCCAACAAGGTTACATCTCCTGTGTTCATCACTAGACAGCCCCACATTGCCAGGAAAGAACAGAGCTGTCACAAGGAGTTCAGAACTAGCTGTCTCACAAGACACAGAAGCTTTTAACCAGCAAAAATACTTACCTGTCAGGCTACATTCAAAGCTTAACCCACATGCCCACCTTCAAGTGAATTTGAAGGCTGTTTGTGGGCAAAAATGTCCTCACTGTTTCTAAATCCCTGAATTGTGTTTATCTGGAAATGTATTCAGAAAAACCGTGGAAGCCTGATCTCAGACAGGTTGGAAAGTTTTAGATATATACTGCCTTATAAAAAAAAGATGGAAGAATGAAAGCATAGCCACTGATATAGTGAATTCCTAAAGGTGCCTCCACAGCTTTAAGAGTTACTTAGAACCACAGGTTTGTTAATTACTGCCAAAAAAAGCCTTAATCCTTGCAGATAGACTTAATTATTCCTCCCCATCGGGCACAACTCATTGAGTGTCAACTGGATGCCCAACCAAGTCCATACTTGTACTTAAGGAGTCAAGGTATTGAGTTTCTATTGCTCATATGTTAAACACATATGCACTAGGTGTTCCTGTAAAGTGGTATATTCAGATTATAAGCTGTCTGATGCCAAAGCTATGGATAACCTTTCAGCAAAAACTAGTAAGCTGGTAAACCAGATATAACTTAAACCAGCCTGTTCAAACTCTGCTGATACCCAGCTTCATTCAACAGCTTTTAATAAGAGCATGCTGGAGCCGGAATATTGAACTAAGCCCGTACTAAGTGAGAACCAAACAGCTGGATTTGAAATATTATCCACTAAAAAGGCCACCTTAAGTAACACAGGCTTCTGTGGCAAATGTGACACAGCTGTTCATATGCCTGCCTTGTCAGATAACAGAGGCTGTGCACAGCAGGAGCCAGGTACCTCAAAAAGCTCAGAGTAAGAAACGCAGGAACAAGCAGGGCCTATAATAGCTCCCTCCCTTTTCCAGACTCAGCAGTAAATTAGCCACTGATGAAATGTGGATTTAAGAGTCCACAAAATAATTATCCTAAAGTAAATACAGAACTTGGACAAAGAACTCCTGCAAAGAGGTGAAGGAAGTGACCACAAGAACAACCAAAGCAAAGGCTTTGTTCAAATTTGGTTTTGTTTGAGTCTTCTTGATTTATACCACACAGAAATCAAATGCAGACAAGAAATAGAAGTTGTTTTTTTTTATAAAAGGGCAACATTATGTTCAGTTTTGGGCACCACAGTATAAAAAGCTCAACAAATTACTGGAGAGTGTCCAGAGGAGGCCACAAAGCTGGTGAAGGGTCTAGAGGAGAAATCACATGAGGAGAGGCTGAAAGTCACTTGGTCTGTTCAGCCTGGAGGACCCTGACGGGGGAACCTTATAGCAGTCTACTGTTCCCGCACAAGGGAAGGAAGAGGAGGCAGCACTGAGCTCTTCTCTCTGGTGACCAGTGATAGGGCTCGAGGGAATGGCAGGAAGATGTGCCAGGGGAGGTTTAGGTTGGATATTAAGAAGAGGTTCTTCACTCAGAGAGGATGGTGGAGCACTGGATCAGCTCCCGAGGAAAGCAGTCACGGCGCCAAGCCTCACAATATTCCAGAACCATTTGGACAATGCCCTCAGACACACAGTGTGAATGTTGGGATTGTCCTGTGTAGGGACAGGAGTTGGACTCGATGACTCTTGTGCGTCCCTTCCAAATCAGGTCATTCTAAAAACAAAGGCATTGATGCATACTTCTTGGCACAGGTCAACTTTAGCACAGCTTCTCACGTGGGAGTCAGCGGATCCTGTGCTCAAGATGAGTCATTCTCTCAATGTCATTCAATGCTGTCTTTATCCTAAAGGACTGGCAGAAATCTCTAGGATTGTAATCAGAAACCCAAATTTCCTGCTGCTTCCCTGCTAATACTTGGACAAATGTCACAAGGCTGAAGATATCTGTATGTGAGTGAGCCGGCTCCGTGGTATCAGAACAGGTAAGAAGCAGCAGAAGTGATATAATGGAAAAGAGAAAGTACTGGGAGGACTCCAGCAGTACTGAGGAATTATGACATTGACTCTGTCAGGCTAAAACCAACCAAGAGTACTGTGTTACTATATCCGAACTAGCGTAGAGTGGCTCCGTAACTCAAGTGAATGCTTTCCCTTGCGTGACAAACTGCTGAATACAAGATCAGTGGCACAAACACACAGAAATAGCTAACACCACCTCCGAAGGTCAATGCCAGCTACGCACTGCTAGTGAGCTACTGTCACACCAGTCCCTCTGCAGCACAACAGAGGCACAACGCAGTCCAACACGCCAGCGAGAGGGACTTGGAAGCTCAGTGAGGCACAAAGGTATTTCATGACTCCAACTAATGCCAAAAATTCAGTTCTGAAGTCACAAAGACACCTTCCATTTCTTTGAACCTTCCAAGCCCTCAAAAACAACCTACACCAAACAAATCACTGCAGCATCAGAGTCCAATAACAGATGGTTTGAAACAGTGTGGTGCTATATCACTAACTGTCAAGCATTTAAGTGGTCCAGGCCCACTCAGTTCATCCCAGGTGGATCTGAGTGTTGCTGTATCAAAACAAATCCAGCACAGCATTCCTCAGGGAAACTAAGACAGGGCCCAGTTCAGCATCCTTACTCAAAGGTTATAGCAGTTCCCCCATGCAGGTCTCAACTGAAATGATAAAAGCACAGCAGAATCCAACTACAGTGGGTAAGTTCCGAAAAAAACCTTTAGTGGCACATGGTTATTACCTCTCTGCAGCAGCCTGCTACCCTGGTAAGAGTCCAGCAGAACCACATACTCCCACAGCTGACACTTGGCAAGATGGGCAATTCTAGCACAATATGGGCATCACAAAGATATTCTGTACTTTATTTTAATGGGAATTATCAGAATAGCCAACAGTTGGTGGTTAGTCTAAGCTGAACTGTATTTCTTTGAGTGTATCACTCTGAAAAACACACAGAGACATGTTTAGAGCTGCTACAATAATATGATTTACATTCACAACAAAATACCAGACTACCACATAACCCGGTATATATTTAGGCCATTACAAGCACTACAACATGCATAAATTTGAGTGAAAACCAGCATTTCAAGAAACCATCAACAGTGAACATGTGGGTAGTTTGGTCCCATGGAAGATACAACCTTTAAAGCATACTTTGCTAATAACATCAGCCACGTTTTCGTTGCTCTGTGCCTGATAAAGCTTCACAAAGTGCCTTGGAGAATGCAAAACAATTCACAAGCCTAATGAACATCACCGTACATTGGTTTTCCTGGAAGAGGCATAAATGCTGTCCTCATTTCACAGATGAGGACAAAGACTGACTTTGTACTGCACAAGCATCTCTCTCCAACCAACTCGTACACATCTAGGAATGGGAGAAGAGATGAACCCTGACAGATCACTCCAGAAGCGTGGGGCTGGGGAGGAAAGGGGGAAGGGAGAACGTACTCCTCGAGTCACTCAAACAGGCACGTGCCCAATAACCAGATCCTGACACAAAACATCCTTTACCAGCACATCCCACAGTCTAGTCCTGAAGGCAGGGTAGAAGGCAAAAAGGGGAAACCAGAACCTGCCCCAAACCCATTTTCAGATCCTGGGAAGGCTGACAGACAGAGAACAAGAAACTGATCTAGCAGCAGCATAATAACAAGCAACTCCTCTGTTTGTCAAGACCTCTTCTGAAGTGTACTACCCATAATTTAATAGGAAAATACCCACTAAGAAAAGCCTTTTTTATTTTTATTCTCTCTCCTCTTTGCCATTTTCCCAAGCTGACAGCAATCTACTATTGTTCAGCATGTGCACTTCATGCCAGTCCACACCCACATTACTTTCTACATATGGAATTACAGACACACCAAAGCTATTCATTAAATCAGTGTGGTTGAAATTCTGGATAATAAGTCTAATTCATCTTATCATATGGGATTTAAGAGCATATCTTAGTGGAAGCATATAATATTCAGGTTCTTTTGAAAACTTTACTTGGAGAATTTCATAGCAACGTAATTTGTAACATAGACTGAGTCTGGTCCCAGGATCACATTCATCTTCCTTTATTCCAGATGTGATAAGAGTACCTCTGGTTATCACATTTCACAGCCTCCCCCAATTAAAGCAAAAAAACCTTTCAGGGAGACAGAGAAAAGGAAAACAAAAAATGAGACAAAAGTACAAACCTCTGATCTGTCTATCAATCACTCTCATTTCTTTCCTTATCTTCAAGGACCATTCATTGACCTTAAAAAGAGAAAGTGAGTTACTTGAAATTCCAACTTTTAAATGCTTTTATATTTTCATGTAGCTTAACCATTCAATATCAAAAGAAACATCTTGAAACGCACAAGCTTTAAGTTGTGAGTGATGTTTAAATATTTTATTATTCAAATTAAAAAACCCATTGCAGACAAGGAGTTACAGAGGACACGATTTGTGAATCAGACACGCTCACTGCCTGGCTGACTTCCCACATCACAGCGACGCTAAGAACTTGCCGCAGGGGATTTCAGCATAAGATAGAAACTTGGGCACAGGATGACAGCACCAAGAGCGTAACCTCCCTTTTTTAGTCAGGAGGAACCCCAGGAGGACTCCAAGTCAACCTCAGACTCAAAGCAGGATCAAGTTCAGAGTTCAGACAGGTTGCTTGTGGCCCTGCACACTCAGTTTTGACAGTCTGAGGGCAAAGACTTCACAGTCGCTCTGGGTATCTGTTCCAGCACTCAGGCTACCCCTGTGGTGAGACCTTTCCTTATGTCCAACTCAAAATTCTCCTCTGGCCACCTGTGGCTGTAGCCCCTTTACTGTCACTGAGCACACCTTCAAACTGCCTGTCTCTGTCTTCACTATAACCACTTCAGAGGCATTTAAAGGCCTTTCTCCTTCACTTTCCCTTCTCCAAACTAAAACCAGCCCAATTCTCCACCATACTGGTGGCCCTCTGCCCCACTCTCCCCAGTTTGCTGGTATCCTTCGTGCACTGGGTGCCCAAACTGGAACGCTGTTTTGTAGGTGTGGTGTTATGAATGCCGAATGTAGCACAGTAATTGAACAACTACTTGCCTCAACATGACGATTACAGCTTGCTAACGCGGCCCAGTTTGCCCTCATCACTGCTAAGACACACTGCTAACTCAGATTTATTGTCCATGGGAAGCCCAGGTCCTTTCCTGAAGAGCTGCTGCCCAGCCAGCCCCAGGCTTCACATCCCTACATGCAGGAATGGTTGTCCCACCTGCACAACCTTGTGCCGCTTAACATCAGCCCAGAGAAGAAGGGGGCTCAGAGAGACCTTAGAGCAGCCTCTCCGTACTTATAGGGGTTTCGGGAAAGCTGGGGAGTGGCTCTTTATCAAGGAGTGCAGGGACAGGACAAGGGGTAATGGTTTTCAGCTGAAAGAGGGGAGATCTAGATCAGATATTAAGAATAATATTTTTTTACTTTGAGGGTGGTGAGGCACAGGCACATGTTGCCCAGAAAAATCATGGATTCCCCATTCCTGGAGGTATTCAAGGCCAGGCTGGATGGGGCTTTGAGTAACCTGATCCAGTGGGAGTTGTCCTTGCCCATGGCAGGGGGGTTGGAACTGGAAGACCTTAAAGGTCCCCTCCAAACCAAACTACTCTACAATTCTATGATAGTGAGGTTCCTGCTGGCCTGTTCCTGCTGCTTGCTGAAGTCCCTCTACATGGCAGCTCCTGCCTCCAGCTTCCCTTCCCCTGCCTTTGGTGGGGTTCATATGCAGCCACTCCCTCTACAGCTTCTCTCCCAGCACCCACCAAGCTCTCCCAGTTCCAGCACTCCTGGCTGCCCCAGCACAGAGAGCTGATAGAAATGGGGAACACTGCTTGCCCCAACTGCCTTTCCGGGTAAAGAGAGACATCAGACAGGCAGCAGCTGCCAGACACCCAGCAGAGAACTGGAAGCTCTTGGGGTAAACGGAAGCAGAGAGTGTCTGTACAACACCAGAATCACAAACTGGGAGATAATACTAGCAATGAGCAGAATGTCAAATGCTTGTAGAGCTCTGATGCTGCTTTTAGCATCAGCAGCACAGATTTTGTGCAGTACCTTAAAAACCCCTAAGTATTAAGACCACACCCAGTTCATGGATCCACTTGCACGCTGTACCTGCCTGTGCTCAGGCCGCTCCAGTCTCGTCGGCTGCATGAACAGTTTCATATGAAAGTCACCCTGATTTTTATGTGATTTTTTAATTCAAATAAAAAGTTTTGTCTACCTAAAAAAACTTCATAATAGAACTACAAAAAGAGTGCTTTTCAGTGCACAAGCCCAGCAGAGCAAGGCAGATTCTTAGACTTCTACCAGTCGCGATGAACAAGACCATGTTTTGACTACAGACAACAACCACCATTGGAGCTGCCCAAGCACAAAATACGCTGCAAAACAATCCAAACCCAGAAAGAAATTTTTCCTAATATCCAATCTAAACCTCCCCTGGTGCAACTTCAAGCCATTTCCTCTTGTCTTATCATTTGTTACTTGGGAGAAGAGACCAACATCTGCCTCACTACACCCTCCTGTCAGAGTTGTAGAGAGTGATGAGGTCTTCCCTCAGCCTCCTTTTCTCCAGGCCAAACAGACCCAGTTCCCTGAGCCCGTCCTCATAATACTTGTGCTTCAGAACTTTCAACAGCTTCCTTGCCCTTCTCTAGACAAACTCCAGCAGCAAAATTGTTACATTCACAAAAGATAACAGTGAAATCGGTCAGTATCTTGTTTGTTTTATTTCGTTTCACTGTGATATTCAGAACCTGTGAGTAGAAGCAAGGCTTATGCAGTTTGTCTGCACACTCAAAACAACCCTAACTCCCAATATTTCAGCTATTCATACTTTTAAGATTGTCTTTACAACAGGAACTGCAAGCTCCTAACGAAGGCAGAGAGACAGAAGCCACGGAAAGCATCTAAGAGCAAGGAAAACCTGGAGCTGACCAAGCCTTCCCAACCCACCTCAACCAGAGTCACAGAATGGCTTGTTTAGCAAAGACCTTTGAGATCATCGAGTTCAACCGTACCTGTCCACTACTAAAGCATATCCCTGAGCATCTTATCTACCCGCCTTTTAAACACCTCCAGGGATGGTGACTCAGCCACCTCCTTGCCACGCCTGACAACACTTTTATTGAAGAATATTTTTCCCGATGTCCAATCGGAACCTGTCCTGGCGCAGGTGAGACCCCACTCCTCCGTCGGCTGCTTCTGTGGCTCTAACAAGGCCCCTCTCCCGGAGTCCCTGCGCACGCCGGGACGCGGGAGCGCTGACAGCGTTAGGAGGCTGCTGCACTTGACAAGAACGAGGCACCCGAACGCGAGTGCCCGCGGGCCCGCCGTCCCCCGTCAGAAACCGGCCGGGCTGCGGCCAGGCCAGGCCCCCGCAGCCGCGCTGCCTCCACCAGGCCCTTCCGCGGCCCCCGCAACCTCCCGGCCTCCGCCTGAGGCTCCGCCGCCTCACCAGCTCCTTGGGGGGCTTCTCGGGGGTCTTCCCGAAGAGGCCCATGGCGGCCGCCGCCTCACGCCGCCGGCCCTCCCGGGTTCCCGGCTCTTCCGGGTTGCCGGGCCCGCCCGCCGGCAGGGACGGCCCGGCTGCCACTGCGCGCGCGCCGCGCCCGGCCCCGCCCCGCCCGCGCTGCCCGTGCGGGAGGGGCAGCGCCCGGGGGCGGGGGAGCGCCCCGCGGCGCCGTTGAGCGCTTTGCGGTGCTTCACGCGGAGCCGCGGGCGCCCGTGCACACCTTCGGACAGCCCCATCGAACGCCTCGCAGTGCTTCGCGTGGAGCCATAGAACCAAATGGTGCCATAGAGCCCTTCGCGTATTCCGCACAGCCCCGCAGAGCCTCTTGCACCACTTACACAGCACCATAAAGTTCCATAGCCCCTCACACCACTTATACGGCCCCACAGAGCTCCGCAGCCTCATAGAGACCCTCATACCACTTCATGTGGCCCCAGAGTCCTTCACACCGCTTCACACAGCCCCACAGAGTCCCATGCGCTGCTTCACATGGACCCACAGATCCTGTGGCACAGCTTCACACAGCCCCATAAAACCCCTTGCACTGTTTCACACAGCGTCACAGGGCCCCTTGGCCCCATAGAACCCCTTACATCGCTTCTCATGGCCCCATAGAGTCCCTTACATCGCTTCTCATGGCCCCATAGAGTCCCTCACACCACTTGAAACAGTCCCATAGAGCCCCTTGACCCCCATAGAGCTCCTCACACTGCTTCACACAGCCCCCTACTGCTGTGTGTGGGACGAGCACCCAGCAAAAAGTGGGTACTGAAGAGTTAACAGGATTTGGCTCAGCGGTTCTACTGCCTGGGCATCCTCTCTGAGTGCAGAGCGAGGGGGCAGCAGGACTTTATGGGGGGCCACTGCAGTCAAGAACAGTAAAAGCAGATGGCAGAGCAGGTTACGTCACCACCTGCCCTCGCCCCACCACGCAGATGGCAGGGAAGCACAGTGAGAGTATTTATAAAATCTAGTCGTGCAAGGCGTGACTGAAACTACACTTCATATCTTTATTCATATCTCTTGCAGCCCAGGGAAGACCCACAGCAGACATGAAGAGAAAGAGAAGCAGCTGCCCACACAGAAGACATTGCTGCCTTGTCTTCAGGTGCCAGGGCTCTCTTGGAGATGCCACACTGGCAAGGCCTGGCTCCTCTCCACCCTCCACCATCCTTTCCACAGCTAAGGGCAGTTAACCTGGCCAAAATTAAGACAGCTTGGAGCCACCCTGCTGAGTGCTGTAGGGCGAGCTACCGGCAAGTCACTCCATTTCTTTACACCCCCATGCACAAGCTGAGACAGAAGACTAGAAATAATCACTGATGCACAGAAAGACTGCAAAAGCTTAGTAAGAAAAAGGTGCTATTAGCTTAATCTAACTCTAATACCTTACAATTATACTTACCCTCACTATTTAATTCCCAGAGAAAGACATTTTAGTAACAGTTACAAAAACGTACAGTTCACATTTATCTTTTTTTTTCCTTCTGAAAGCTAATGCAGAATGAAGACAGATCTAAATATGCTTTGGAAACAAGAGCTCTCGTTTTGGACTGGGTACCAGCAGAGGGAAAGCCAGCAAAATGAATAAATGCTGAAATTGAGAGTGCTAAAGGCCTTCAGACATGATGAAACTCCACCCTCTCTTACTAGCAGCTTGGAACACCCATGGCCCTCACTAAACAAGGTGCAAGGTCCTACACATGTGTCAGGGCAATACTCGGTTTTGATACAAGCTGGGGGATGATACGCTTGAAAGCAACCCTGTGGAGAAGGACTTGGAGGTACTGATGGATGAAAAGCTAGACAGGAGCCAACAATGTGTGCTTTCTGCCCAGATAGCCAACTGTATCCTAGGGTGTATTAAAAGAAGTGCGGCCAGGAGGTCAAGGGAAGTGATTGTCCCCCTCTACTCTGCTCTGGTGAGACCCCACCTGGAGCCCTGCATCCAGTTCTGCTGTCCTTAGCACAGGAAGAACATGGAACTGTTGGAGCAAGTCCAGAGGGCCACAGAAACAACCCAAGGGCTGCAGCACTTCCCATGCGAGAACAGGCTGAGAGAGCTGGGATTGTTCAGCTTGGTTAAAGAGAAGGCTGCAGGGCCTTCCAGTAGTCAAAGGAAGCTTATAGGAAAGATGGGGACAGACTTTTTAGCAAGATCTGTTGCAACGGGACAAAGAATAATAGTTTTAAATCAAGGGAGGGTAAATTTAGACTGGATTTGAGGAAGAAATGTTCTACAACGAGGGTTGTGAAACACTGGCACAGGTTGCCCAGGCAGGCAGTGGAGGTCCCAGCCCTTGAAACATTCAAAGCGAGGTTGGATGGGTCTCTGAGAAACCTGATCGAGTTAAAAGATGTCCCTGGTCCTGCAGGGGGATTGGACTGGATAATCTGTAATGATCCCTTCCAACCTAAATCATTCCACTATTCTAAACACCCTGAAACAAGTAACTTGTTGTTTACCATTTTCTGTTTACAGTTTGTTATCAGCTTTCAGGCATGAGATGCCAGAGAATAAAACACAACTTCAAGAATGTTTAGCATCTCAGTTATCTCAAGACACTTTGCTAGCACAACCCAGCCCAGCAAGGCAAAACAAGTGAGCAGCGAAACTGCTGACCTTGTTACAGGCACAGTCTTTGCTCTCTTCTCTGGATTCTAAACTGTCAACGCATTGTGTAAGGCCTGTCTGAGATACTGCACTCTATAGGAAACAATCCTACTTCGACGCTTCTGCTGCTACTGACATGAGAATTTCATAAAATAAATACATTCAACTGTTTTTTCTTTCCTGCTGGGACTACTAATACACCGGACCAGCTGCTGTAGACTTTTAAACAGATGCATCTGCCAGGAACTGGATCACAACAATTTATATAACCCAGGCTAATGGACACAACGGGACCAAACCTTCAGTCACAGCTCTCTACTGGTCACAATCATCTGCTCATATGGATGTGCCGTCTGTGGCCCTCCTGCTAATTAATCTGCAGTTTGTGTCATTTGCCAAAAGAATTGGGAATGGTAGAGCAACAGAGGTCATTAAAGCAAGATTTCAGCTGAACCAGGTGTGCACAACAGTTTGCAAACAAGGCTGAACCTGTGCACAGGAGCTGCTGGGGCCCAGGCTTTGTATGAGATCAGCTTTCCGCAGCGAAGCTGTGCTCCAGAGGCACAGCGCCCCGAGGATGTGGTGTTGCTTCAACTCCCTGCTCGCAGTGTTTGGCAAAATGCCGAGGTACCAGCAAAAGGCAACAGTGGACCGTGGTGCAGTGCTTTGCTCATGCACTTTAGTGCCTTAGCTGTAGCTTTATTCATAGCCACAGCAGTTCTCCTCCCTTTCCCCCGTTCAGATGGCAAGGCCTCAGTTCAATGCAGGTTTCAAGACAGTCCTGAAACAGGACCGCTTTACAAGCTGTGTCACACTGCCACACAAACTAGAAGCAGGAATGCTCTTTGCCCTCATTACGCCTCTCTGCTGCTCTGCCACGGCTATAGTGACAGATAAAGGGCATGTACTGACAGGGTTAAAAATTACTTTCTGGACCACACGAGAGTTGATGAAATTATGCCCCTTCTTCATCCCTGCTTCAGTACTGCAATAGAAAAAAAGGAAACCAGAGAGGAAAAAGCACTCACAATTAAAAACAGCTCTTCTGATAACTGAAAGAATATCCTCTTGGGAGGACACCTGGTGACTGCAGGCATAAAGCACGCGTTATTAAAAAAGACGTGTGCAGATAATGCTGGACAGATAAAATTATGCCAGACAGCCCTGCAAGTGCCAGCCTCCCAGCACGGGGAGATGGATTGTAACTGCAAGAGGGACCTGTGTTTACATTTCCCATTATCGTCTTCATTTAACCAGCTTCCTTTTCATACCACATGGGCAAGAATTAGTAAAGAAATAAAACAATGAGACAAGTGAAAACACCTTTCCTAGTTTAGCCTTTTCTTCTATTCATCATCTCATGCTTCTCCCATTTTTATTCTTTCCAACCAACCTTTCCTCTCTCGATTTTCAGCCAGATGATTTCTGAAAGGTACAACCAAAACCATGGTTTCATATTTAAATACAAAGCAATTTTTCATGGCATCCAACAACTATCACTTTTCTCCAAGGAATAAAAAAAAAAAAAAATTCAAAATACCAGCAGCTGGAATCTGGCCATTTTTACCTTCCCAAGCCACTTCTGTCATTGCAGGAGAAAACTCTGCTGCTTCACGATGGTTTACATTGATGCTGTGGAGGGGCTACCCAAAAGTCTTCCTAGATGAGGGTGCTGGAGAGACAGCTGGTAGAATAGGGTCTCTGTCTGACAAAACAGTTTGCAATCAATTGGAAAACTACTGGGCAAGCAGAGAAGCACCTCAATGCAGAAGACTTGGGATGGAAGTTGTTCCCAGTAAAACACCATCACCTCCCACTTGCCCAGTGGCTAACTCTGGAGCAATGAATTCCTGCATCACAGGGAGATGATTTATTAGTCACAAAAGTTGTGTTATATTTTTATTGTCTTCACAGATAAATCAGACCAGCAAGACATCTGTAACCGTACACACAAAATATTTATCAAAACAATTAACATTACAAATCTCCTTTTAAAATAATTTATTTTACTGATTTAGTTTTAAATGGTACTGTCTTACAACATACATTATTCAACAAAGATGTGCTGAACAGACTGAAATAAGAAACACTTAAATTAAGCAATTATCTCCATTTAGAACTTCATTTTCACCCGCATCCTAACTTGTAAACATTTGCTGGAATATCCTTCTGTTGGAGGCTTCATTTTTGTGCTTACAAAAACAGCATCGAGTTTCCAGATGTTGAAAAGAAAAAGTTATTATACGATAAGTATGCATTCAGTTCAACATACAAGGCAACCAAATGATTCTGTCGTTAACGTTAGCATCATGTTTATTTTAGTTCACTGCACTAACATATAAACTAAAACTTCAAACCACATAATCTTTTAAGTGACTAACATTTAAAAGGCAAGCAGTAATATCCCGATAGCTTACAAATGACATCACACACAGCTAAGATGGAGTTTCATTCGACGAAGGCTGCGGATGTGTGTATGGCTGCTTTTTTTTGTACGAAGCCCACCTGCAGACGGGACAGCAGTGCCGCCCGCCCGCCAGCCACATCACGATGCAATTCTGGTGGAAGACGTGGCCGCACGGCAAGCCCATCAGCAGACAACCGTCTGCAAAATTTTCTAGACACACAACGCATTCTGTACAGTGCAACATCTCAGAGGGCCAAGCTGACCAATCTGGCTCCATGTCACCTGCGGTGCTGCATGAGCCGTACGATCTTGCTTTCCATTCATATGGCTCGTGATGACAATATCTGTTGGCACATGAACAGGTCTCAGCTCCGCACCGAGGCTCTCCTTCACAGTGCCTACGAAACGTGTTTAACTCATCGTCCTCGGAGACTTCTTTTTCACTACTGAAGACCTCTTTGCTTTCACTGTCAGAGTCACTTTCGCTGTCTGGAAAGGTTTCCAGCATTTCCTCATCAGAATGGATACCGAGGCATTTAAACCTCCACATCGGTAAGTTTTTTATGTAATCTGTTGGTATCAGAGGGTGAAGCCAGAGATCGGGGAAGGCCAATCGCTCTAAGAACAAATCTGGGTCATCATCCCAATCCGAGTCAAAAGGAAAGTGTTGAAAAGAAGCAATAGGATGAAACAAGTAGCTAGTATACCAGTCCCACAGGCTTGACAGCCACTCCAGATTATTAGCATTCACTTCATCAGTGTTGTTATTGCGTCTTCTTTTCTTCTCAAAGTAATCAATTAGTAAACCATGACCAAGGTACGTGCTGAGGAAGAGGGCTGGATGAGAAGAGTAGAACATCCAATCGGCTCTCACCCAAGAAGCCAAAGTAGTTGTGTTAGAGTACCTGAAGAGTTTTAAACTGTACTCGTAAAAGCTGTCTAAGTAGGGTAGTTGCAAAAAACCTAACACAGGTAGCCAGGAAATAATTAATAATGAATTATACGTCCCTAAAGTGCTTATAAGAACCACAAAACGCTTTATAGTAGCACCTTGTGTAATAAACAGGTCCATCCAAGCCATCAGGTTAACCAAAACTAAGCTTAAAACAAATAAATCATTAACTTCTGGCTGTAACGAGCGCAAAAAGGCGTCCATGGCACGCAGTGATATAAATTCACCAGTGTTATTTCCATACCTGTAAATGCCCTCAGGAGTCCTAAGTATGTACGATGGTGCCTTGTAGATACCAATTTCTGCCATATAACTTTTATTGTCCCAGTTTTCCACATTCACAAAAATAAACTCTACTCTTCCAGTAAACTTAACGCTTAGTGCAGAGAAGAATGCCGGAGGCTGGTCAAGATTGGCAAACAGGTATATTTTCACACGGTACTGGTCGCTTTTGTTCCATTCTTCTTTCAAATGTTCGGAGTTGTAGATGGTTTTGATCCGAGAAGCAGCATGGGCTGTGATCCATTTGAAAATGTGCTCCACTTCAACTTTGCGCCCGTTGTATTCCTTAAGCATTACTTTTCCCTTGGAGGTACTGGTTTGTGGAACAGACATAATTAGGGTGGATTTCAGCCATCCCCTCCTCTTGCAGTATCTACAAAGAAAATGGCAGGTTAGATTGCAGAATTACATGACCCTGGAATTACAGAATCGTTTAGGTTGGAAAAGACCTTTAAGATCACAAAGACCTAATACTGCCAAACCTACCACTAAACCATGTCCCTAAGCACAGTCCTTAAGTTTCTGTTACGAGCCCAAAAATGAGACGTGCTGAGCACCTCTGAATCTTTATATACAACAGAAGGAACTACGGGCACCCAACATTCTCTGGCAAAGTGTATTTACTCTTAGAATACATTTGTTACGTATCTTACAGAAACAATGTCGAGAGAGATGTGTTCATAAACCTGGAAGAGGAATAGTCTTAATTTTCATGGGTCACTATACTAAACGTGGCCATACAGTCATTCACTATAAAGCTTCAGTACTGGGAGCTATTTTTCCTTCACCTTCCAACCATTACAATGTAACTCAACGTCTCACAGCCTTCCTGAGCCTGCAGGAGCTTTCTTCCACCCCAGTTTTGCCAAGCAGCAGTGGGGTGAAGTTAAAAAGAAACTGGTCTGTCTACAGTCGTTTTAACGAAGCTGACACATGCCCAGTGCCTACTGGGGCCACTTTGGAAGGTTGCGGACAAGTTGAGAGGTGGGGTGAGAGAGCTCACCACAAAGCCAGCCAAGGATGAGGTAGGCACATGCTGCTGCATGATTTGTGCTAAAAGAACACTCCCCACTGTCCGGCAAGCAGAGTGCTCAGATAAACTCCAAATCCAGATCAAAAAGTCAAGGCTGAACCGTGAGTCACAGTCCAGACCCCAGCAACTATGAGACAAGTCTGGTGTCTCAGAAGATGCTTCCTCTCATGGGTCTTTTGGGTGGCATAGTAATGCTGACACAATATATCTAGTCCTCCTTTTGTGAAATGTCTGGCAAGTTTCTACAGTCAAGGTGGCACCGAGAACCCAGCGCACTGCATAGCAGCCATCAGCCTGTTTCACTAGCCATCTTACCTACGTCTGTAGGAATAAAATGATAAATTAAATTGTTACCCAGTTTTGGTCTCTCAGCATATATTTAAATAATTACAACTCCTCATCTCAGGAATCTGGATATTATGTCTTCAGAAACCATAAGGTACTACCCAGCCAGAATCATAGAATGGTTTGGGTCTGAAAGGACCTTAAAGATCAACCAGTCCCAACCCAGTAAAGGTATCCTGACTACTGTAGCGTGCAGTGCTTTGAATTTCAGCTGCAACCTGATGAGAACTATAAAATAAAAAAGTTATTGTATTAAGAAAAAATGAATGAATATAAAACCTAATATTTGATCATAACAGTAAGACTCATTAGGAGCTATGCAAAGAGAAACGCTGCCAAGGTTTTAAGATGTTCAAATACCAGTGTTTTGATTGCACAAGATTATTTTGCATAAGCACTACAAAGTCTAAGAACGTTCTCTTATGATTAACTTTGAGATTTCTGTAAACATTGAGGACTTAAGCTGTGTAAGGCATGTGGATATTCGTGCACACCACACAAAGTCTAGACAAAGTTTCCCATCATGTGGAGCAAATGCTTCCAACAAAATGTTAAAAATAATTTACTTTTAAAGCAGCACAGAATTATTAATAACTTGTTTGGCTCTACTCTTCTTCCTTGTTCAAAATCACATGCAGTGAAACTTGCCTAGCACACTGTGTGTTGACCAAGGGCGCGTGCAAATTTATATACAAACACACACATTTGTCAGGGAACAAGATTTTGTCAGCATTCCCGAGAAGCAGGCACTGTTTCCAAGGTTCATGCTAACCTGTGTTTTTCCTTTCCAGATGGCAATCTAACAATTCCACAGCTGATACAGTGCTCTCACATGGGCCACATATATTCAGCTTTATCCTAAACAAGCACAGTTCTTGTCCCTGAATGTTTGGAGTATAAGGCCAGATTCTCCTATTCATTCCCTTCCACTGCTTAATTACACTCCACATAGTCTAATCATCTATTTCCCACATGATGCTTTAGGAAGCTGCGGATCTGTTTATAATGTTGATAAATAATGTAATAGAGAATTCTGAACATATTTTAGTAGAGAATAAAACATGAATGAAGCCATCTTCAGTCACAGTTACTTTTACAACATGGCAAGCCCTGCTGCCAGAACACAGCTGAACCTTAAGATATTCTTGGATTTAGATAATACTTTAAGAATATACCTGGGGTCACTGGAACAGTTAAAAGTGCCAGTACGTATGCCAAATCTTGATACTTTCTTCACCATTTTCTCCCAATGGACTTTACCCACCAGTGGGCTTCTGTCATTTGCTATGACCTGTTGCCAAAAGGAAATAATAATTTAGTGTCACAATAAGTTTGCTTCCCAAAATAAAGAGCAAGTTTCATGAAAACAGAGATCTAATCACACTTGATACTGTTTTCCCCTTCTCTTAGAACATACAATAGGTATATACAACTGGTAGTTGCACTAAGTGAAGAGTGAAGATTTAAGGTGGAAATACAGTTTCTGCAGAAAGGCATTATTTTAAGTCTCTTTTAAGACACTAAAATCAGTTGTAATTAACAAAAGCCTTGGGAAAATAACAAAACTGTTGTTAACCAGTTCAAACTAGGGGAGAAGGGAAGAGGGTGCAGCAGGTTCCTCTTCTTTGCTGAAGAAAAGACCAATCCTTTGTTACAATTCCCCATGAGAAGTTACACCATGCTGAAGAAATGTTGTCTCAGAGCAAGTAAGGTGAGTTGGGACATATGCACCTGGTACCAGGTTATAATTCCAACAACCACTTTCAGGCAGAGGGAGCTAGTGATTAAGCTCATAGATAATGCCTAAAAATCTTGACTTCTTGTGGCTTTGCCAGTGACTCGCTCTGTAACTTCACCTGACTGTTCCACCAAGTCCAATGTCTTATTTGCCACTTCAGGATGGTAATTCACCGTGATATATCCCAAGGTCTGATTTGTTCTAACCTAGTCTATTACAGTTGTACTTGGTTACCTAGACACAAGCTTCTGCAGAGACAGATGAAAAAGGATAAACATCCTCTGACTGATAACTGTACAGGGGAAGGGAAAAATAAAAAGAAGAACCTGCCCATGGCTGACAGGTAATTTTGAATGACATGACTGATCATGCATTATTTCATGAGCCGTTGCAGTTTCTATTTTAGGAATGCCTCACATGCTTCAGCAGGCTGACTGGCAACCACTTAAAATACATTTTTAAATTAAGTTTCAAAGCTTCCATTTGTTAGATACTTGTTTACCCACCATTAAACTTCTCCCAATCGTTCTCTGACTTAATAACCTGAAATGTCAGCTTCCCTCTGGAAGTTCAGTTGTCACCATGATTAACAGTTCTCTAATGTACAGGCTGAGACGTAGAGCTGGAAAGCTTGTCTGGCCTTTGAGACTCAAAAAACCCGATCTGCTCTGCAGTAAGCAGCATCCTCTTAGAAACTAAAAATAAGAGAATTCACTAAGCAGAATGTTCTACATAGGGAAGGAAAATTAAACTGGAGTTAGAGATTACACTCCCATTCCACTGAGGCCAAAATGTTTAAATAAAACCAAAGGCAAACATCTAGATGAGAATCCTTCAAGTTATTCTGAAGACACACACATAACAGAAAAGCCTTTTTGATTTGCTAACCATAATCTTCATGGACCGACATAACCAGCTGGGGAAACCTGCTGCATTATTGAGGCTTCTTTACATCACCCAACGTAACAGAGACAATTACTTAGGATACTTTAAACTTCTTCCTTTCATGTACTTCAACTAAAAAGAGACCACATTCCTGAAGACACCTTAACACCAATTTACCCTCAGAGCTATTATGGTGCAATAAATGCATACAGCACAGTAAGGAATCACTGTTTTACTACTAAGTATAAAAGTAAAATGTTGGTAACTGGATTACTCTTTGGTACAAGTGCTTCCAAAATTCCACGTGCATGTTCTGAAAAGGCCTAGCACAGCTGTTGGGAATACACTAGTGTTACACGCAGGAGAACCAATCCTGCTTGGCTGTTTCTTCTGTCTGACACTGCAATATTCAGTATCAAGAGGAGAGTTGTTGCGAACACCAACACAGCATGTTTTACTGTACTCCCACTGTTTGTACTGGTGGATTTTTTAATACCAGCTTAATTCCCTTCCTATAAAAAAAAATGAGTTATTTATGTTGTAGGACAACAACAGACCTAGTAGTTTGTATGTTATAACTACATAGAGTGAACCCTACTATGGCTTTGCACACTGAAACTTTGTAAAATTTCTTGGGCTCATGTTTTTTGTAAATGTCATTATGGCAAAAAACCTCCTCCAAATATACATGTCCATTGCAGCTGTTCTTGCAGGCAACACCCACTTACACCACTGGGATTTCACTGCATAGAGGCAAGGGTTTGTATTTTGGAGAGGAGTCATCGTCTCTGTGGATGCAAAAATACTGCAGGGTAAGCAATCACAATGTAATTCGGTTTAAATTAAAGATAACTCACAAACACTTGTAACAGACTTTATTTAAGAAGTGTGAATTTTGATACCTAAGAAATTTAGCTAAAAAAACCCCTGTGACTGAAGAGACCAGGGATCTGAATACAGAAGAGGTCTGGAAGTTTTACAAGTCTAAGGTGTTAAAGCCATCAGGAATTTCTATTTTAAGCAACTTATCAAGTCCTGCACTTCTTCTAGCAAGCTCTTCCAAGAAGATGCTAGAAATAATTTAGAACCTACACGGAATGGAAAAAAGGTCAAAAGGAAGAGCTAGCAAAGAACGATATTCAAGAAGTAAAAAAATGTAAGGAAAAATGAGCAATTCAGGTTAGATCTTACAAAGAATATTACAAGCTGCACCAAAATGTTTTTCAGCCCTATGAATAAGAATAGAAGAGGACGGAAAGGAGCAGGATCACCACACAATGAAGACAGGATGGAAATACAAGATAATATTCTTTTTAAAATTAAATTAATGCTCTGACTCAGTTTTCAGTGAAGAGGAGATGGCTGGCCATGGACGGGTTGTGGGACATTGGAAACAAAACTCAAATAACTTAGATCTGTTGAATCACATGGATCTGTTGGAGCAAGTCCAGAGGAGGACCACAAAGATGATCCGAAGGCTGGAGCACCTCCCATATGAGGACAGGCTGAGAAAGTCTGGGTTGTTCAGCCTGGAGAAGAGAAGGCTCTGGGGAGACCTTACAGCAGCCTTTCAGCACTGAAAAAGGGATTATAGGAAAGCTGGGGAGGGGAGTACAAGGACAGGACGAGGGGCAATGGTTTTAAGATGAAAGAGGTGAGATTCAGATGAGATATTAGGAAGAAATGTTTTTCTGTGAGGGTGGGGAGGCCCTGGCACAGGTTGCCCAGAGAAGTGGTGGCTGCCCCATCCCTGGAGGTGTTCAAGGCCAGGCTGGATGGGTCTTTGAGCAACCTGATCCAGTGGGAGTTGTCCCTGCCACGGGCAGGGAGGTTGGAACTGAATGATCTTTAAGGTCCCTTTCAACCCAAACCATTCCTCGATTCTATGAATTCACTGCACTTAGAGTAAGCAGATAATCTCCATCCCAGAACTGTAATACAAGGAACACATAAAATCACAGATGAACCTGTGAAGGTTTCTTATAGAAACCCTGTCAGGCTAATTTGCATTTTGACAGGAGAATAACAAGTTAGTAACTATATCTAAGAGCAAATGAAAAAATCATCCCACCAGTTTGACCTCAACAGTATACAGAACTCTAGAACAAATTTTAAAGGTACAGAGAAGGTTGAATTTTTCTCCCATTTCCAGCAAGGAATTACTAATGATGTATGATTCCTGAATAAGAGCTAAAAATACATCTTTTCTTAGAAGAAAAGAACCAAGTTTCAAGAGAAAGGGAATATAGTACCCTGTCTGTAGTTTGACAGAGTATAATGCACGTTGCCACATGGAAAATTTTTATGAGAACTGGAGAGAGCTTTTATAGTGAGTAAAAACAAAAGAAGTTTTAGAGAGTAAGAAATTGGCTAAGGCAAGAAAACATCAAAATGCCAGAAAGGTGCTAACAGACTTAATAGATTTACCTTGGAGCTCAGTTCAGCATATATTCCTGTTAATGCTCTTCCTGCAGAAACTTGAAGTCTCCCAAAACCACTTGTAGTTGATATAAAATTGGGAGGCACGTCTGTGTACAAAAGAGGATTATAATGCCACACAGGGAGAGCTGCACAAATCTTGTAATGCAGAGTGTCAGAAATTAAATTGAATTCAATAAAAAACAGGACACTGGGGAGTTCATCAGTTAGAAAAAGAAATGGGAGGAAAAGCTTGGATCTACCAGCTGATCCAAAAGGAACTACGAGCCATCAATATTAACTGGCTGTGAAATAAGCAAAGCCCAGGGTATATTATGCCTGACAAAACATACTGGGTGATTGACCTCACATACTGGGAGTAGTGGCACAGAGATCAAGAGTCAGAGAAACAAAAGGGCAATGTCAATTCAAGCATGATAGGAACAGATTAGCCATGAATACGCTTAGGCCAGAAACTGGATACAAGTTCCCAAGAAGAGGGGAACAGTCAATATGAGTATTACACTCAGACAACTTAATGATTTAAGAAAGATAACAAGCTATTTTAAAGACGCATATTCCACAGTCTAGCAGGGAGCTGAACTCACCAGGAAGGTCCCTTTCAGCCATGTGCTCTATTTCATTTTAAAGAAATAAAGCTCACCGTAGAAGGTATCTTTTATGAGATCAGCTAGCACAGCCGGGAAACAAACACCACTTTTAGAGGAACACAAACCCTTTGAGTTTTTCCTATTATTAGCTATGTTTACAATCTGAAAAATATCATATGTCCGAGTGACAAACAAGACAATGAAGATAACCCAATTAATCCCTTAATCATCTTAGCGGGCTAAGAGAATCCAATAGGATCAAAATAACCCTGCCATTTAACAATCACACATCACTGAACAGATCTGCTCCCTAATGGACACTGAATCCAGACCAGAGGACTGGCTCTAGCTGCAAGGTCTGCATTACTGTCTTCCCTCTATATATTAATTATTGGCTTCTTTAGTGGAAGAAGATGCAGGAAAGAAAGCCACGCCTTCACTGGACATCCATCCACAAACTCTGTCCCAAGTTTCAACACCAGTTTCTTTGAACTCCACCATGTGATATCCCAAGAGTCAGGAGGATTCCCAACCAACAACATTGAAATGCTGGCATAACCAACCTGCAGTAAGATGTGCAAAGCAAAAATGAAAAGACGAGGGTTAGGAAATCTCCTTTATTGCTACATCTTCCAAATTAGTTTTATTGTTTAATTTCCATAAATATCTAAAAAGGTGGCTTCCAGATACCACAGAAAACAAAGTTAAAATAGAATTAATCTAGGGACACATAATACCAACATCATAGAAATCTCAATTATTTCAACAGGCATTTGCATGGGTAGATTTTGCATTGGAAGAGCTCTCCTGACTCGGAATCAGACAGAACTGTCTCAAAAGAGAACATAATTAATAGAATAATTTTGATCTATTACTTAAAATATTCTTAGCTATGACATTAAAGAAGCAAACACCCTGGAGACAGCAAGATATAAATACTTGGAAAAGGACAATGTCAGCAAGACACTTTGCCTCTCTTGCTTAATCTAAAACAAAAGTGTCAGGTATATCCCTTGGATATTGCAATACCTACTTCATAAATGTCATTGATACAGTTGCTCCTTAATTCCCAGGTATCATGAAGGATTTTTAAGAAAATACTTCATGAAATATACATTCTCAAAATCCCAGTAAAAAGATGAGACAGAAACTGAAGCGGCTCAAGGACATACCGCCAGCTTTTGCTATGGCAATGTGACATGCAGAGACAGATTCCTGCCCAGGTGCTCCAGCAGAACTTGGGCACAATGGGAGAGCAGCCTTATTTGAGCATCCTCCTATTTTCTGTTTATTTAAACCAGATATCATTCAATCTCTTTTAGACAGGTTTGTAGAGATTTTGAAACAGGTCACTGTAACAAGATTCAGACTAAGTTTTGAAGCTTATGTACAACTAAAAGTGTTCAAATATCACAAGGCATGAGAATGAAAGTCAGAGACCAACAAATGCAGAGCAAACAACACTTCATGGTATTTCCACTCTCGTTATTTTACCCAATTCTAGCTCCTTCAATTTTCTCTGCCTTCTCCTATGTTTAAGATACACAGAGGAAAGAACCGTACTGACCACTTGATGCGTAAGAATTACAGCATGATGGGGGAAAGAGCTTACACATATCCTCATAGCAAAGACACTAAAATAGGATTAACTGGTATTTTTTTAATGGGGAATAATCCCTATGATATACTGCGCACAACACTCTCTGGAACTTAACACTATTTAAGTTGCCTCCACTCCAACAACTTGCAGCAACTTTGCAAATCACGGTATATGCAAGAGTAACTTCCCATAGGGCCTGAACAACCTGGACATCTTTGATTTTTAAAGAGGATATTTTAAAAGCAGCCATTAAAACTAATTATTATGGCTTCTATTGGCATCAGGAATCTGAAGAAACCTCAGTAACACTAAAGGAAAAAACATCCCCAACATAAGAAGGCTATGGAACTGTTGGAACGGGTCCACAGGAGGGCTACAAAGATGATCAGAGGGCTGGAGAACCTCTGCTATGAGGACAGGCTGAGGAAGTTGGGGTTGTTCAGCCTAGAAAAGGGAAGACTCCAGGGGGACCTCATAGCAGCCTTCCAGTAACTGAAGGGGCTACAGGAAAGCTGGGGAAGGACTTTTTACATGGGTAAGTAGGGACAGAACAAGGGGGAACAGCTTTAAATTGGAAGGGGGAAGATTCAGATTAGGCATTAGGAAGAAATTCTTCACCATGAGGGTGGTGAGGCACTGGCACAGGTTGCCCAGGAAAGATGGCCCCTCCCTGGAGGTGTTCAAGGCCAGGTTTGATGGGGTCTTGAGCAGCCTGGTCTGGTGGGAGGTGTCCCTGCCCATGGCAGGGGTGTTGGAACTGGATGGGACTTAAGGTCCTTTCCAACCCAAACCATTCTATGTTCCTGATGAATTATCTGCTTTGAACATTCAACAGCCCTTGTGCTTTTCTAGTTTGATTAAGAGTCATTCCATTTGTGTTTGTTACATTTCAGCATACATGGGAACAACCCTAAAAATAAGAACTTAAAACAGATAGAAAGAATTGAGATAATCACAATATAGCAGACACTCCAAGCTAAGGGATGCAAGCGTGGGTTTTATATATATATGTATGTATGTGTTTCTTCTTTGTGATGGAAAATAGCCACGTTGGCAGCACCTCTAAGCATTTATGGGATAGGAAGAAAGGAAGAAAAGAAAAAAATGTATGCCAAAGGCAGCTCAGGCATTGTCTACGTTGGAATTTAGCCAGGATAGCAGGTGTCAGGCACACCTGCTCATATCACGAGCACACAATTTTGAATACACATGAACAGACAAAATCGGTTTTAGCCTTGCCACAAAGACGACAACTCCAAGTGCTTATCAACTATGGGTAGTGGGGCACTGTGACAGGCTTTAAACCATCAGAACAAAACCCATTAAATAAGAAACTCCATTTCCGGCAGCACATACACCTACAGGTAGCTCCCTTGGGAGTGGTCAGTCCTCCCCCAGCCTCAGCATGTCAGTCTCCACATGAAGGAGTCAGACACTTGAGTAAGGAAAAACTGTGTGATTTTGCCAAAAGCAAAACTGATTTCTAACTTACTTAATGAACTGGTAAGGTTGTGTGTAGGTGAGATTTGTCAGCCTGGTGTGGCAATTCCCAGTTTGAGATATCCGGACCCCTGAAGGTCCAGGAACTGGACCACATGCTTGCTGCAAGGTTTTTAGGGATCCATAGATATGAAGGTTCAAGAACGCTGGTCTGTTAATTAGGCTTCTTATGTGCTTCTCATAGAACCCTTTATAATCCACAGCTATCTTGCAAATCATCCTCCCACAAATAAAATAGAAGTAAAAACATTTGGACAATTCTCATTTAGATCAAATTAATTATAAATGGAGTGGTGAGTTACTTGTTAGAAGCTTGGAAGAAAAGTCCAATTTTCCCAGAGAACATCAATAACTTTCTACACGAGTGTCTGTATTTTTATTAATCCTGAGACATCTCACTCTCTGTTGATTATTCAACATTGTGCTGATGAAACTGAATTTCTGCATAGTCGCTCTTTCCTTAGAGCTCACAACTGGTTCAGAATCCACCCATATGGATTAAAGATGTCTGGAGACTTTTTTGCTTTGCATTTCTGAAAATGAAACCATGAGAAACTGGATCAAAATAGGCAAAGGCAGAGGACTACATCCATGACAGCATGCAGAAATTAACCACCTCAAAAATACATGTAGTTTTTCAAGGGAGGTGGGGTGATCTGTGCACCAATCTGAACAGCTCAGTTAAGCTGCCAGTTAAATCAGAAGTTGAGAATAAATGAGATTCAATAATGAATTAACACGAATATGTCAGCAATATGAGAACTATTACATTCTAGCTTATGGTATTTTGCACCCTTGACTGAAGATGAAGACTGTCAAGAACGATAACGAAAGTTAAAATCAGGTATCCTATGGCAAACAATCCTGAAGGGCTGCTGGGAAAAATACAAATACTGAATGATGTATTTTAAAAAAATGGAATGTTTCAACTTATTCCCTTGCAGTGAGGACAACTGATCACCTGGCAAAATTAAAAAGACAAATATGAAAATTACTCACCCTGTAAGGGGGCAGGAGGGGAAGGAAGAACCACCACTGAAAACCTGTAGGCACATCCCTGGCTTTGTAACTACACCATGTGAACAAGAAGCTGAAATTCAGAACAGACTGCAACATTCTATATCCATAATAATGTCCTTTGCATCTCTACCAGATACGAACAAAATGTTTGTCCTCCCACTTCAATGCCAGGAAGAAAGTTCCCTTTACTTCTGTACAGTAGATACTTATAAAATAAAAATATGTATTAATTTAGATTTTAATTTCATTCAAGAGGATTTTTATCCATAGTTCATTTACTGTAGGTTTTTAAAAAGTCATGACTACGATATTGCTGGACGCGACAGGCTTCTAGAGACTAACCAGATAGCATAAACCACTGCAGAGTCTGCAAAAGCCAGAATGTTACGTGTTACTCCTTTACCAACAAGAGCAGCAGCTCTACAAACTACCACTCACCCTCCTTGCCAGCCAAAGAACTGCACAACAGCAGCTGGCAAGCAAGAAGAAAGGCATAAATGGAAAGGTGATGAGATCATGAGCTAAGAGGAGAGAGAACACATTGCTGTTTGTGGCTCTACAGAAGCTCCACACAGAAACAGAGGGCACCTGTGAATAGCTACACTGCTAAACAAATTACAGCTGAATCCAGATATTTGTATGTGTATTTCCAGAAAATAAAGAAACAAAGCTACAAAACGCTGTTTCCTTACGTAGAAGTCTTGGATCTTCTTCAAGGAATTTGTCTTGCTGGATCTAAACGATAAATTCACATCTGAATTTGTGTCAAACATAGCAAGAGATAACAACTGTTTCCCCTTTTTCCTTTGATCCTCTGCAGATAATAATGGCTGTCACACTACCAATCTGTGCCACCCCAGAAATTTCATTTACATGCAATGGAAAATTAAAATCAGCTTCAGAGTCCCCATCCTCTCATACATCATCATAAAGTCTCTAAAACCAACTCCACCAACAACCACTGTGCTAGCTGAGCCACAACTGCTTCTCTCCCTCTGCTGCTTTCCAGCAGCCCCGGCAGAACAGAGATTCAGAATCAGGACCTGAAAAAGGATTTGGAGATCCTTTCTGCTTCCCAGCTGGTAGCAACATCAGAGCAGTGGAATGCTCTGACCTTGTCCATGGGTCACCAAACCCATCCACGAGGCATCCTCCTTGCTCTTGTACTGTTCCCTGCCTAAGCATCGAACTGATTAATCAGCTGTAAAGTTTCCACAGGATGCCTAACAGTGCAGGAGAGGGGGCAAGCGAGAGTAATCAAGAATTAGAACAGGGAAGTGATGATAAAGAGCAGCTTGTGAGGGATGAGGTATGAAAAGAGCACAGGAAACCCAGTGAAAGGACACAGAGAATGCAGTACAGGAGTTTTCCAGACAGAAGTTACGGTGGGGAAGGGAGCAAATAAAAACTCAAAGTGATGAAAACTCAGAAGGCAAGACTGAATAAAAAGAAATTTGACATGTCCAGTGTTTTTTTTTGTTATGGAGAAACAGACAAATAGCATTCAGCAAGTAAATTATTCAGTAAATTGTACTATTTTTTTTCCCACAGCTATTGTGAGCAAATGAATAGCTGTGCAAATATTCCCAGAATGATGACAACATTCATCACACTCGAGTATCAAAACACAGCCTATCGGATCTGCTATTATGAAGCTAGTGGAAAACATATTAGGACTAAAATTCTGCAAGCAACAGACAACAGAGAACCACGATATTTTACTCTTTTGAGCTGTGTCGGGAGACAGTAGGGCTTTCTCGTGCCTGTATCTATCAACTGGCTTGCAGATGGGCAAAATGCTCGCTCTCTGCTTGAAGAATCCACTTCTGTATGATTTAAAGCTGAAACTTAGCTTCAATAAACCCCAAACACATCTTTCCCAAAACACAAATGCCATTTTGACTGTGAAGGCAATCTGTCCCCTTGCTGCTTATCTTAGGGTGAGATCTGATGTGGTGACAGTGCAGGTCTAATAACAAGAATTTATTAAATCTTGATAATCTGTTTAAATAGAAGACACAAAGTGAGAAGACTAGACAAACCAGGTGGGATAGCTGTCAACTGAACAATTAATTGACTGGTAGAGAATTTAGAGAATTCTGATTGCCTGATATAACTGTTAGCAGTTAAGTGATGCCTTAAAAAAAAAAATCTCTTATCAACAGAGAATTTGATGCAGAAAAGCATTTTCACATTTTTGTCTAATTATGTTCTCTAGAATGATGATAAATTGTTCCAGAATCGTGTTTGCAAGTCTCTTTCTTTTCCTAGATCTTCTCTTATCCTCATGCAGCCCTAGGGAAGCATGTTCTAAAATCAGCAGGCCCACAAGATTTGGGGGAAGATTAAATTTAAGCTACTGGAATATGTTGCAGAAGCAGCCTGCCAGCCAGGGAAGCAGTATGCTGAGATCCTGCCTTTGTGAAGAGGCAACAGAGATTTTAAAAGCGCTCTAAGCCCCTTTGGCAAACAGAAACTTAAACTGGTTGGGTCTGAGCATGTAACACAACCAAAGGGAAGAGCAACACCTGAGACTTCTCCTGTGCCAGCTGGGAGCATCTACACATAATGCACCTACTTCACACATTGCACGGGCACTTCTCACAATGCCAGGGCCAAGCACTTGCATAGTCTGTGTACTTCACTGTGTGCTGCTCTGCTTGTTTTCTCGTGCTGAAGTACGTGCTTTTCAAAAAGCAATCCACAGAATAACAGGGTTTTTTTCTTCTTGTCTGTCTAGGAATTCTGTCACTGCCAGCCTTTCTTGGGTTTTGGAACAGATTTATTCCTTATGATCTCTCTGATGTCGATCATCTTTGTCACCACCTCTCTGTTACACACTTTTACAAATAGCCTCAAAATGTCCTCAAATTCCTCTTTTGAAACTCATTTTGGATATAAACATATAAAAATAAATGATCAAATTTCTATACCTGTACCAGCCAGATCCCATCTTTTGTGTCTTCCACAAGCTCATAGAAGTGCATTTCACCACTAAAGTTTGTACTGGAAACGGATTCAGAGGCCTCTTCCTCCTTGAGAGCAGAATAAAGCTCTCCTTCCATGAGGTCTCCTGAAAAAGAGACAATTAGAGAAATTCAATTAAAATGGCACTCGAGAAAGACCACTTCGTAAATTCTAGTAGCAGTTTAACTATATTTCACAGGTTGCTCAATGAACCTTTTCAGTACAAAGGTCCTCAAAGCTAAACAGTGAAGTGATTTGAATTTTCTCTCTAGTGACTATGAATGTTTTGACTCCAGCTGCCAAAACACAGATGACATGGATGCTCCACTTCTAAATACACAGATGTACCACAAAAACAACCAAGCACATGAAAGTATACATGACCATCACCTACGCCTCAGTCTTTGAAAATTACAATATTGTGTGTCTGAGAGTAATTTTAATTCATCTAAGTTTGGTTTCATTTTACAGGAAAGTAATTTTGTAGCAACTAACTTTTTAACACTGATAATTCAAACAGAATCCAGAATTCCAATCAATAATTTTATATCAAAAAGCATTGATTTTCCAAATGGGAGTAAAATCTCAGGTAGAATAATTTAGCTGTTGGGTTCTGTTTGTTAGAAAAAGTTCCCATGAGCTCCAATCCCAGTGAGGTGAGGGGCGCACAGTAAAATCATCTGATAATGTTTCCTTTGTAATCCCATTTCCTTCTTGTGTTTTGTTTCACAATCCTTACAAACACTACTAATGACAACCTCTATTCTAATAACTGATCTATTAAGCCTGAAGAAATGAAGTCTTGACCACAAAGGCTGTTTCCTTCAAGATATAAAATAAAATGTGCTACAGCTGAAACCCTTCCCAAAAGTGTTTGTGGATTTTAAGTAAAAAAAACAAACTACAGAAGAGCGCTGCAGAGTCGGTTGGTGTGAGAAGCGTTTCCATGGCATCTGAAGGAGTCAGTTAATACAGTTTGTTTGGAGTGAAACACCTCCCTGCAGCGTTTGCAACCCAAACACCATGACATCATGGAAGTACCTGACAGCCAAGGAGTGGAAGAAATTGGAAACAAAAGTGAAACTGCCTTGTGCTTTTTACTGCTGGAGCAGCAAGGGGAACAAACAACATAAATAAACAATGGACAAAAAAAGCAAATTAGATTTTAATGTCTAGTATTAATATAAATTATTTAAGGGAGTTATCATTTTTAAGGCTACGGCACTCACTGTATCCATCCAAGTGCTTCTCTCTTTCTGTCCAGACACTTACACCCCTCACTGCCTATCCCAGTCACTGGAATTTCTCTCTCCTGCATCTGCAGCCCTTCGTTCACTGACTGAAGAACAGCCACTCGCACGTTCTCCTGCTTGGCTGACGGGATAGCTATTACATCAGCCCCATCTCCCTGTCCTCAGGGCCAGCTCCCTCCAACTGCTCCAGGCCAGCATCCTGACTTCTAGGATGCTTTTGTCATTCCTTATGTCTCCTCTGCTCTTGTTCTTCGGTATTCATCACCCCTCAAAAGCCCACCTCTTCCACCTGGCTCTCTTTACTTCTGAAACACCTCCCTGCCTTTTTCCAAGCCACCTTTTATATACAGGACCCACTTCTGCTCCTCTTGCATAAAAGCACTGTGCCCCACGGTACCCATTCCTTCTGCTCCTGGACTTTAAATCCATGGCTTCCCTAGGATCCATCACGACTGCAAGACCTATGGTAACATAAGCCTGCAGGATGGGAGGGGATTAAGGCTACGGCACTCACTATACCCATCCAAATCCTTCTCTTTTTCTGTCCAGACACTTAAACCCCTCTCTACCTATCCTGATCACTGGGATTTCTCTCTCTCCCACATCTTCAGCCCTTCGATCACCGACTAAGGAACAGCTACTCATGTTCTCCAGTTTGGCTGGCATGACAGCTATTACATCAGCCCCATCTCCCAGCCCTCGGGGCCAGCTCCAGCTGACTGCTCCATGCCAGCATCCTGACTTTCAGGACACTTCTGCCATTCCTTACATCTCCAATGCTATTCATCATCCCCCTTCCATCTGATTCCCCTGAAACACCTCCCTGCCTTTTTCCAAGTCATCTTTTGTAAACAGGACCCACTTCAACTCCTCTTCCATAAAAGCACTACATCCGTGGGTACCCATCCCTTCTGCTTCCGGACTTTAAATCCACGGTTTTCCTAGGATCCATCATGACAGCAAGACCTGTCACAACATCAGCCAGTGGGTGCGGAGGGGAAACACAGGAGATGCTGGCCCAGCTGGGAACACTCCCAAAGTGGGTACATTTGGATTTTCCACTCCCATCCGCAACTCCTCAGGCAGAATCGTAAAATCAGGGAATGGTTTGAGTTGGAGGGTACCTCAAAGCCCATCCAGTTTCAACCCCCCTGCCATAGGCTGGAACACCTTCCACTGGACCTGGCTGCTCAAAGTCCCGTCCAACCTGACCTTCAACACCTCCAGGGATGGGGCATCCATGACTTCTCCAGGCAGCCTGTTCCAGTGCCTCCCCACCCTCACAGGAAACATTTCTTCCTAATCTCCCCTCTTTCATCTTAAAGCCGTTCCCCCTCATCCTATCCCTGCACTCCCTGATAAACAGGCCCTCCCCAGCTTTCCTGCAGCCCCTTTCAAGTACTGAAAGGCTGCTGTAAGGTCTCCCCAGAGCCTTCTCTTCTCCTGAACAACCCCAGCTCTCTCAGCCTATCCTCATATGGGAGGTGCTCCAGCCCTCGGATCATCTTTGTGGTCCTCCTCTGGACTCCTCCAATAGATCCATGTCATTTCACAGATCTAAGTTGAGTTCCATCTCTTATCTTCACGTGACCCAATCTCTTCCCATGACCTGCCCATGCCCAGCCACCCCCCCCTCCAGCTGCGGCCTTCCCTGCTCCCAATGCCACCAAGGAGGGTTTTAATACCACCAGCCCCAGTGTTGCCACCTCCTTTCCCTGTTTCAAGGCCAGACTGGATGGGCCCTTGAGCAGCCTGGTCCAGTGGAAGGTGTCTCTGCCCATGGCAGGAGGGCTGGAACTGGATGGGTTTTAAGGTCCCTTCCAACCCAAACCATTCTACGATTCCATGATTCCCTTCACTCCAGCTCGGTCCCGGCTGCGGGGACGCCTTCTCGGTTCCTGCATCCCCATCCAAGCGGAAGGTCCGGGAGGCACCGAGGGCGAAGGGTGTCCCCCCGCCCCACACCCCGTACCTGACTTCTCCACCAGCTCCCGCACATCCTTCTTCTCGGGCAGCCCTGAGTGGCCCAGCCCGCGGCTCTCCAGGATGGTGCGCAGCTTCCTGAAGCTCAGCGCCACCGGGTCCACCAGCTGCGTGGCCAGGAAGCCGCTCTCGTACCACGCCACGGCCTCGAACACCCGGGCCAGCACGAACAGCGCCACGAAGTACAGCAGCAGGCAGCACAGCTTCACCCACATCTTGCCCGCCCGCACGGGGGGCACCGGGAGCGCCGGAGCCCGGGAAGGACCGGGAGCGTCGGAACCCGGGCAGCCGCGGGGCGGGGTCGAGCGGGGATACCGGACCCTCCCGCCCCCTGCCGGCCCCGCCCCCCGCGGGAAAAACAGCGCGGGACGTGGGCGGAGGGGCGGGGCCAAGGGACTGACGGAACCGCCCCTGCTCGGGGAAACCACGTGACGTGGCGGAGGGGGCCGAGGGCATCTGGTATCGCCCCACGCCGGCGGGGACCACGTGACGTATGCAAGGGGGCGAGGCCAAAGAGCTGCCGGCACCGCCCCCTCTGAGGGACACCAGTGCGGAGCTCCTGGCTCCGCCCCCGCCAGAGGGAAACACCACGTGACGCGCAGAAGGGGAGAGATCAACGCCTCTTGGCCCCGCCCCCGCCAGTGGGCAACAACGGGTGACAAGTGCTGAGGGGGCGTGGTCAAGGGGTGCCGCTAGCACCTCCCGCTCCGAGGGCCAACCGCCCCCAGGCTTCCTCCCAGCCCTGCTCCCAGCCCCGACTACAAGCCCTAGTGCCAGTCCGGGTCCCAGCCCGGCATGCCCCCACCTCTGCACACAAGCCCCAAACCCCAGCCCTGCTCCCAGCCCTACACACCAGCCCCGCTCTAGTCCGGATCTGCATCTGATGAAGTGAAATCAAGTACCAACACTGGGACTCCCT
>JAUMJJ010001293.1:0-25314 GCA_033556795.1 Tapera naevia | reverse complement strand
CTTTGACCCCCCTTGATCCCCTTGACCCATTGATCCCTATTGAACCCCCATGACCCATTGACCCCATTGCCCCCTTTGACCCCCCCTTGCCCCCATGACCCCCCTTGATCCCACTGACCCATTGACCCCATTGCCCCCTTTGACCCCCATTGCCCCCAAACCCCCCTTGACCCCATTCACCCCTATTGAACCCCCATGACCCATTGACCCCACTGACCCCTTTGACCCCCCTTGATCCCCTTGACCCATTGATGACCTATTGATGACCCATTGACCCCATTGCCCCCTTTGACCCCCCATTGACCCCATGGCCCCCCTTGCCCCCATTAACCTCAATGACCCCCATTAACCCCAATGACCCCCAATGACCCCATGCTGGCCTCACTCTCCCCTCAGCCCCGTGGACCCCTTGTCCCCCAGTTGCCCCCCATTGCCCCCCAACCCAAGGCTGTCGGCCATGGCCCCGCCCCCTCGCTGCCCAGGCCCCGCCCCCTCGCTGCCCAGGCCCCGCCCCCTACTGAGGGTGATGTCTCCGTAGAGCCGGGTCTCGAAGTACCCGGCGAAGCCGTGCAGGACCGTGTTGACGTCCACGCGGAACGAGAGACGCTGGTACCGGCTGTTGTCGGTGCCCAGGTCTGTGGGGCCACCAAACACCACGCTGCGGCCACCAAACCCCTCCCCGTGGCCACCAAGCCCCCTTTATGGCCACCAATCCCACCCTGTGGCCACCAAACCCCTCCCACAACCGCCAAACCCCCCCGCCTCTGTGGCCATCAAATCCCACCGGTGGCCATCAAAGCCCCCTCGTGGCCACCAAAAGCCCCCTTTGTGGCCATCAACCCCCCCTCGTGGCCACCAAAGCCCCCTTTGTGGCCACCGAAGCCCCTCGCGGTGTCCCCGTACCCGCCCGGGGGTGCTGGAAGGAGAAGCAGGGCTGGGGCGGCGCCAGCTGGTGGAAGTTGTGGAGCCGCACGACGTAGGGGGTCTCGAACTGAGCCTGGGGGAGACAGAGACCCATAGGGACCCATAGGGACCCACAGGGATCCATAGGGACCCATGGGGACCACAGGGACCCATAGGGACCATAGGGACACATAGGGACACATAGGGACCCACGAGGGACCCATAGGGACCCATAGCGACCCCAGGGACCCATAGGGACCATAGGGACCCATAGGGACACATAGGGACCATAGGGACCAATAGGGACCCATAGCGACGCATAGCGACCCATAGGGACCATAGGGACCATAGGGACCCATAGGGACCCACAGGGATCCATAGGGACCCATGCGGACCACAGGGACCCATAGGGACCATAGAGACCCATAGGGACCTTCAGAGAGCCATAGAGACCCCAAAGGGATCCATAAGGACCCACAGAGACCATAGGGACCCATAGAGACTATAGGGACCCATAGGGATCCATAGAGACTATAGGGACCCATAGGGATCCATAGAGACTATAGGGACCCATAGGGATCCATAGAGACCCCACAAGGGCCCATAGGAGCCTTAAAGATCCATAGAGACCCATAGACACCCATAGAGCCTGTAAGGACCTATAGAGACCTATAGGAGCCATAAAGCACATAGAGCCCCATAACACCCCATATCACCCCATATCGCCCCAATATCACCCCAATATCGCCCATAACACCCCATATCGCCCAATATCGCCCCATATCACCCCTATATCACCCAATTATCGCCCCATAACACCCCATATCGCCCCATATCGCCTCATATCACCCCTATATCACCCCAATATCGCCCATATCACCCCATATCGCCCCATATCACCCCATATCACCCCATATCACCCCTATATCACCCCAATATCGCCCCATAACACCCCATATCGCCCCATATCGCCCCATATCGCCCCAATATCACCCCATATCGCCCCATATCACCCCATATCGCCCCATATCACCCCATATCACCCCTATATCACCCCAATATCGCCCCATATCACCCCATATCACCCATATCACCCCATATCACCCCTATATCACCCCAATATCGCCCCAATATCGCCCATAACACCCCATATCGCCCCAATATCACCCCATATCGCCCCATATCACCCCATATCACCCATATCGCCCCAATATCACCCATATCACCCCTATCACCCCCATATCGCCCAATATCACCCCATATCGCCCATATCACCCCTATATCACCCCATATCGCCCCAATATCACCCCATATATCCCCATATCGCCCCATATCACCCCATATCACCCCATATCGCCCCATATCACCCCAATATCGCCCCATATCGCCCCATATCACCCCATATATCCCCATATCGCCCCATATCACCCCATATCACCCCAATATCGCCCCATATCGCCCCATATCGCCCCATATCACCCCATATCACCCCATATCACCCCAATATCGCCCCAATATCGCCCCATATCGCCCCATATCGCCCCATATCACCCCCATATCACCCCATATCACCCATATCGCCCATATCACCCCATATCACCCCATATCACCCCATATCGCCCCAATATCGCCCCAATATCGCCCCTATATCGCCCCATATCACCCCTATATCACCCCCATATTGCCCATATCGCCCCATATCACCCCATATCACCCCCATATCGCCCCATATCACCCCAATATCACCCCATATCACCCCCATATCACCCCCATATCACCCCATATCACCCCATATCGCCCCATATCACCCCATATCACCCCATATCACCCCCATATCACCCCATATCACCCCATATCACCCCTATATCACCCCATATCACCCCATATCGCCCCATATCACCCCAATATCACCTCATATCACCCCATATCACCCCTATATCACCCCATATCGCCCCATATCACCCCATATCACCCCCATATTGCCCCATATCGCCCCATATCACCCCATATCACCCCCATATCGCCCCATATCACCCCCATATCGCCCCATATCGCCCCATATCACCCCATATCACCCCATATCACCCCAATATCACCCCATATCACCCCATATCACCCCCATATCGCCCCATATCGCCCCATATCGCCCCATATCGCCCCAATATCACCCCATATCGCCCCATATCGCCCCATATCGCCCCATATCGCCCCATATCACCCTATATCGCCCCATATCGCCCCATATCGCCCCATATCACCCCATATCACCCCATATCACCCCATATCGCCCCATATCGCCCCATATCGCCCCATATCGCCCCGTGCCGCCCCCAGCCCCACCTCGGGGTGTCGGTCGCGCTCCCGGCAGCCCCGCACTTCGTTGTAGAGCTTGGAGGAGGAGATGGGGGCCAGGAAGGAGGTGTAGGAGCAGGGGATGCTGACGCCGTCCGCTGCGGGGCAGACCCAGGGGTCACCGCGACACACAGAGCCTAATCCCAGGCCCTAATCCCCCCAATCCCACCCTAATCCTCTGTAATCCCGCCCCCAACCCTCCAATCCTCCTAAACCCACCTCTATTCTCCATAATCCCACCCCAATCCCCTGTAATCCCACCCAAACCCCTCTAGTCCCTCTACTCCCGCATCTCATCTCCCTAATACCACCCCTAATCCCCCCTATTCCCCTTAATCCACCCTCTAATCCCAATCCCACCTCTGAACTCCTCAATCCCACCCCACCCCCCTCTAATTCCACCCCAATCCCCTCTAATTCCCCTAAAAACACCTCTAACGCCCCCAATCCCACTCCAATCCCCCAATCCCCCTCTAATACCCCAATCCTTGCTCCAATCCCCTAATCCCCCCCAATACCACCTCTAATCCCCCCAATCCCCTCTAATCCCCCCTCTAATCCCCCAATGCCTTCTAATCTCTGCTCCAATCCCCTAATCCCCCCCAATCCCACCTCCAAACCCCCAATCCCCCCTCTGATCCCCCCTAATCTCCCCTCTGATCCCCTAATCTCCCCTCTAATCCCTCTAATCCCCCCTCTAATCCCACTTAATCCCCCCTCCAATCCCTTAATCCCCCCCATCCCACCTCTCAGGCAGGGCTGGGCGCCGTCGAGGCACTCGGGGCACAGCTCGTTGTCGCCGAAGGAGCCGAGCAGCTCGGACACCATGATGTCGGCGGGCTCGGGCGCGCGCCACTCCCGCATGTCCTGCGCCACCACGCGCACCTGCGCCCCCCACTCCTCGTACTGCCAGCTCTCCAGCCTGGGGGGGCACGGGGGGGGTGCTATGGGGGGGCTATGGGGTGTTATGGGGTGCTATGGGGTCTATGGGGTGTTATGGGGAGCTGTGGGGGCCTATGGGGGGCTATGGGGGTCTATGGGGGTCTATGGGATACAGGGAGCCTATGGGGTGTTATGGGGTGCTATGGGGTCTATGGGGTGCTATGGGGTGTTACGGGGGGCCTGTGGGGGCAATGGGGTGCTATGGGGCACAGGGGGCCTATGGGGTGTTATGGGGTGCTATGGGGTGTTATGGGGGGCTATGGGGTGCTATGGGGTGCTATGGGATGTTATGGGGTGCTATGGGGCGCTATGGGGTGTTATGGGGGGCTGTGGGGGCCTATGGGGGGCTATGGGGTGCTATGGGGCGCTATGGGGTGTTATGGGGGGCTGTGGGGGCCTATGGGGGGCTATGGGGCGCTATGGGGTGTTATGGGGTGCTATGGGGTGTTATGGGGTGCTATGGGGCGCTATGGGGTGTTATGGGGTGCTATGGGGTGTTATGGGGTGCTATGGGGTCTATGGGGTGTTATGGGGGGCTGTGGGGGCCTATGGGGGGCTATGGGGTGCTATGGGGTGTTATGGGGTGCTATGGGGTGCTATGGGGTGCTATGGGGGGCTATGGGGGGTCTGTGGGGGCTATGGGGTTTTGGGGGGGCTATGGGGGTCTATGGGGGGGCTATGGGGCATTGGGGGGGACTATGGGGGTGCCATGGGGGTCCATGGGGCGCTATGGGCGTTATAGGGGTTTATGGAGGACTAAAGAAGGAGATTTTGAGGGTAAACAAGGGGGTTTTGGGGCACAGGGGTCCAGGGTGGGTGCAAGGGGTTTTGGGGGTGGGGATTTTGGGGACGAACGAGGGGGTTTTGGGTTAAAATGAGACGATTTTGGGTCAGAACGAGGGGAATTGGGGGTCAGAATGAGGGAGTTCTGGGGCTAAACAAGAGGGTTTTTGAGGCTAAACGAGGGGGGTTTTCGGGGCGCAGGGGTCCGGGGCGGGTGCGAGGGTTTTTTGGGGTGACAGCAGGGTGTTTCGGGGCTCACGTGACGACGGCGTTGGGGTTCTTCTCGACGGCGTAGAGCCGCACGTGGCGGTTCGCCTGCCGCGCCGCCCGCAGCGTCGCGTTCACCAGGGGCCCCCGCCCCGCGCCCAGAACCAGCACCACCCTGGGTGGGGGGGGAAAGGGGGTCAGGGGGAGCCCCAAAAGTCTGGGGGGGGCCAGTTGGGGTGGGGGAGACCCATAGGGGTGAGGGGGGGGGCGCAGAGACCCATAGGGAGTGTGGGGAGGGGGGGTCTGGGGAGTCCCAGAGGGATATGGGGGGGGTCTGGGAGGGCTGTGGGGTGCCCCAGAGGGGTCTATGGGGTGCCCCAGAGGGATATGGGTGGGATGGGGGCGCCCCATAGGGATATGGGGGGGCCCTGGGGCACTCCAGAGGGATATGGGGGGGCTGGAGGGCGCCCCATAGGGATATGGGGGGGCCCTGAGGCACCCCAGAGGGATATGGGGGGGGTCTGGGTGGGCTGCGGATGCCCCATAGGGATAGGGGGGGGTCTAGGGGTGCCCCATAGGGATAGGGGGGGGTCTAGGGGTGCCCCATAGGGATGGGGGGGGTCTAGGGGTGCCCCATAGGGATATGGGTGGGATGGGGGTGCCCCATAGGGATATGGGGGGGCCCTGGGGCACCCCAGAGGGATAGGGGGGGGGTCTGCGTGGGCTGCGGATGCCCCATAGGGATAGGGGGGGATCTGGGGGGTGCCCCATAGAGATACAGGGGTCTGGGGGGCGCCCCATAGGGATAGGGGGGGGTCTAGGGGTGCCCCATAGGGATATGGGGGGGTCTAGGGGTGCCCCACAGGGATACGGGGGGGTCTGGGGGTGCCCCATAGGGATGGGGGGGGTCTAGGGGTGCCCCATAGGGATAGGGGGGGGTCTAGGGGTGCCCCATAGGGATAGGGGGGGTCTGGGGGTGCCCCATAGGGATGGGGGGGGTCTGGGGGTGCCCCATAGGGATATGGGGGGGTCTGGGGGTGCCCCATAGAGATACGGGGGGTCTGGGGGGCGCCCCATAGGGATAGGGGGGGGTCTGGGGGTGCCCCATAGGGATGGGGGGGGTCTAGGGGTGCCCCATAGGGATGGGGGGGGTCTGGGGGTGCCCCATAGGGATAGGGGGGGGTCTGGGGGGCTACGGGAGGGGTCTTGGGGGGGCTACGGGTCACTCACTGCACGTTGCTCTCCTTCTCCTCCTCAGGCACCCGGTCCAGCAGGCACTGGTAGATGGCCTGGAGGGGGCGGGGATACGCAAATAAGATACTGATTTATGCAAATGAACCCGGTGACCCTGCCCCTACAAGCCCCGCCCACCCATTAAGCCCCACCCCAAGCCCCTCCCACACCCAAAGCCTTTCCTATCACCCCAACACCCCCAAGCCCCTCCCACCTCCCCCCGAGAAGCCCCGCCCATCGGCCAAGCCCCGCCCATCGGCCAAGCCCCGCCCACCGGCCAAGCCCCGCCCACCTGCTGGTATTGGCTGTACTTGACGGGGTCCTTCTCGAACACCTCGTACGTCTGCGACTCCAGGTTGTCCATCAGGGGCTGCCCGAGGGGGCGGGGCCAGTCAGGGACACGCCCATCCAACAGGCCACGCCCCCATAAGCACCGCCCCCTCGGTTTAGCCCCGCCCCTAAGGCTAAGCCACGCCCCTTCCCACCAAAGCCACGCCCACTTTTGGTCCCCCCATTGCTCCCTATGCCCATATAAAGACCCCCCGGCCCTCACCCCCCTCCCCTTGGCCACGCCCCCGGGCCGAAGCCCCGCCCCCCCGGACCCAAGCCCCACCCCTAATGCCAAACCACGCCCCTTCCCACCAAAGCCACGCCCACTTTTGGTCCCCCCATTGCTCCCTATGCCCATATAAAGACCCCCGGCCCTCATCCCCTCCCCTTGGCCACGCCCCCAGGCTGAAGCCCCGCCCCCCCGGCCCAAGCCCCGCCCACCTGGAGGGGGGACTGCAGGTAGTCCTCGTATCCGCGGGCGAAGAGCTCGTAGGCGGAGGGCGGGGGGCGGTGCTGCCCCAGGTGCTCCAGGTACTGCAGGTACGAGCTGAGGGGCTTCGCCCCGTGCCGGGGGGCGCCCGAGAGCACCACCTGGACCTCCAGCTGGGGAGGGGGGACACACGACACACCCCCGGATCAGAGAGGGGACCCATAGCGACCATAGAGACACATAGGGACCCACAGGGACCCATGGAGACCACAGGGACCAATAGGGACCCATAGAGACACATAGGGACCCATAGGGACCCATGGAGACCACAGGGACCCATAGGGACCCATAGGGACCATAGAGACACATAGGGACCATAGGGACCCATGGAGACCACAGGGACCCATAGCGACCATAGAGACACATAGGGACCCACAGGGACCCATGGAGACCACAGGGACCCATAGGGACCCATAGGGACCATAGAGACACATAGGGACCATAGGGACCCATGGAGACCACAGGGACCCATAGGGACCCATAGAGACACATAGGGACCCATAGGGAGCCATGGAGACCACAGGGACCCATAGGGACCCATAGGGACCCATAGGGACCCATAGGGAGCCATAGAGATCCATAGAGACCCATAGGGACCCATAGGGACCCATAGGGACCCATGGAGACCACAGGGACCCATAGGGACCCATAGAGACACATAGGGACCCATAGGGACCCATGGAGACCACAGGGACCAATAGGGACCCATAGAGACACATAGGGACCCATAGGGAGCCATAGAGATCCATAGAGACCCATAGGGACCCATAGGGACCCATAGGGACCCATGGAGACCACAGGGACCCATAGCGACCATAGAGACACATAGGGACCATAGGGACCCATGGAGACCACAGGGACCCATAGCGACCATAGAGACACATAGGGACCACAGGGACCCATGGAGACCACAGGGACCCATAGGGACCCAGAGAGACACATAGGGACCCATAGGGAGCCATGGAGACCACAGGGACCCATAGGGACCCATAGAGACACATAGGGACCCATAGGGAGCCATGGAGACCACAGGAACCCATAGGGACCCATAGAGACACATAGGGACCCATAGGGAGCCATGGAGACCACAGGGACCCATAGGGACCATAGAGACACATAGGGACCCATAGGGACCCATGGAGACCACAGGGACCCATAGGGACCCATAGAGACACATAGGGACCCATAGGTAGCCATAGAGACCCATAGGGAGCCATAGAGATCCATAGAGACCCATAGGGACCATAGGGACCCATAGAGACCAATGGAGACCATAAAGACTTATAGGGACCCATAGGGACCACAGGGAGACATAGGGACCCATAGAAACCACAGAGATCTATTGGGACCCATAGGGACCCATAGAGACCTATAGGGACCCATAGAGCCCCATAGGGACCCATAGAGACCCACAAGGACCCACAGAGACTCACAGGGACCATTAGGGATTCATAGGGACCCATAGAGCCCCATAGGTCCCCATAAGGATCCCTAGTGACCCACAGAGACTCACGGGGACCCACAGACCCCCATAGGGATCCACAGAGAGCCATAGAGACTCATGGGGACCCATAGAGACCCATAGGGACCGTAGAGACCCACAGTGACCATAGAGACTCACAGTGACCATACAGATCGATAGGACCCCATAGAGCCCCATAGGTCCCCATAGAGACTCATGGGGACCCATAGGGACCCACAGAGACCCACAGACCCCCATAGGGACCCACAGAGAGCCACAGAGACTCATGGGGACCCATAGAGACCCATAGGGACCGTAGAGACCCACAAGGACCATAAAGGCTCACAGTGACCATAGAGATCCACAGGGACCCATAGAGCCCCATAGGTCCCCATAGGGACCCATAGAGATCCATGGGGACCCATAGACCCCCATAGGGACCCACAGAGAGCCACAGAGACTCATGGGGACCTATAGAGACCCATAGAGACCGTAGAGACCCACAGTGACCATAGAGATCCATAGGGACCCATAGAGCCCCATAGGACCCCATAGAGCCCCATAGGGACCCCTATAGACCCATGGGGACCCATAGACCCCCATAGGGACTCACAGAGAGCCATAGAGACCCATAGGGACCATAGAGACCCACAGTGACCATAGAGACTCACAGTGACCATAGAGATCCATAGGGACCCATAGAGCCCCATAGGGACCCATAGAGACTCATGGAGACCCATAGGGACCCACAGAGACCCACAGATCCCCATAGGGACCCACAGAGACTCATGGGGACCCATAGAGACCCATAGGGACCGTAGAGACCCACAAGGACCATAAAGGCTCACAGTGACCATAGAGATCCACAGGGACCCATAGAGCCCCATAGGTCCCCATAGGGACCCATAGAGATCCATGGGGACCCATAGACCCCCATAGGGACCCACAGAGAGCCACAGAGACTCATGGGGACCTATAGAGACCCATAGAGACCGTAGAGACCCACAGTGACCATAGAGATCCATAGGGACCCATAGAGCCCCATAGGGACCCATAGAGACCCATAGAGCCCCATAGTGCCCCATAGAGCCCCATAGGTCCCCATAGGGACCCATAGAGATCCATGGGGACCCATAGACCCCCATAGGGACCCACAGAGAGCCATAGAGACTCATGGGGACCCATAGAGACCCATAGGGACCGTAGAGACCCACAGTGACCATAGAGATCCATAGGGACCCATAGAGCCCCGTAGGGACCCATAGAGACCCATAGAGCCCCATAGGACCCCATAGAGCCCCATAGGTCCCCATAGGGACCCCTAGAGATCCATGGGGACCCATAGACCCCCATAGGGACCCACAGAGAGCCATAGAGACTCATGGGGACCCATAGAGACCCATAGGGACCGTAGAGACCCACAGTGACCATAGAGATCCACAGGGACCCATAGAGCCCCATAGGTCCCCATAGGGACCCATAGAGATCCATGGGGACCCATAGACCCCCATAGGGACCCACAGAGAGCCACAGAGACTCATGGGGACCTATAGAGACCCATAGGGACCGTAGAGACCCACAGTGACCATAGAGATCCATAGGGACCCATAGAGCCCCATAGAGACCCATAGAGCCCCATAGGACCCCATAGGGACCCCTAGAGACCCATGGGGACCCATAGGGACCCCTAGAGACCCATGGGGACCCATAGACCCCCATAGGGACCCACAGAGAGCCATAGAGACCCACAGTGACCATAGAGACTCACAGTGACCATAGAGACCCATAGGGCCCCATAGGGCCCCCATAGGACCCCCATAGGCACCCCATAGGGCCCCCCAGCCCCCCCCAGCCCCCCCACCTTGAGCAGGCGCCCCAGCAGGCGCTGGTGCGGCCGGGAGAGGACGGGGAAGCCCTTCTTGTTGGTGAGGAAGAGGCTGGTGGGGAGGATGGCGGCGCGGAGGGGCTCCCCCAGCCAGCGCGCCAGAGCGCCCCCCGACGGCAGGTCCGGGCCCACCTCCAGCGCTGCGGGGAGAAGGGCATGGCGGCACTGGGAGGGGCTGGGGGGCACTGGGAGAGACTGGGAGGGCGCTGGGGGGGACTGGGAGAGGATTGGGGGGAATGGGAGAGGCTGGGAGGGCAGTGGGAGGGCAGTGGGAGGGACTGGGAGGGCACTGGGAGGGACTGGGAGGGACTGGGGGGGGAGTGGGGGGGGAGTGGGGGGGAATGGGAGGGACCGGGAGGGCAGTGGGAGGCACTGGGAGGGACTGGGAGGGAGTGGGGGGGAGTGAGAGGGGAGTGGGGGGGAATGGGAGGGACTGGGAGGGGACTGGGAAGGGACAGAGGGGGATTGGAGGGGGCTGGGGAGGGACTGGGGGCACTGGGAGGGGACTGGGAGAGACTGGGAGGGGAATGGGAGGGAGTCGGGAGGATTGGGAGGGGCTGGGAGGCACTGGGAAGGGAATGGGAGGGACTGGGAGGGATTGGGGGGTTGGGGGGGACTGGGAGGGACTGGGAGCAGTGACTTCGGAGCACTGGGGGGGTCACTGGTGGTTACTGGGAAGGGTCACTGGGAGCACTGGGAGGGGTTACTGGTGGTTACTGGGAGCACTGGGCACTCACCCACGCCCACTCTCTTGTTGTAGTCACAGAGGGTGCGGAAGTTGTGCCACCTGGGACACACCAGTGCCGACCAGTTGGCTCCCAGTGCCGACCAGTAACCCCAGTGCCCGCGCCCAGTCCCTCCCAGTGCCTCCCAGTCGCCCCATCCCCCTTCCAACCCCCTCCCAGTCCCCCCCAATCCCTCCCCAGTGCCCTCATTCCCCCCCCCCAGTCCCTCCCAGTGCCCCCCCAGTGCCCTCATTCCCCCTCCCAGTCCCTCCCAGTCCCTCCCAGTATTCACCACAGCCAGGTCCTCTCCTCGGCCGCGCCCCCCTCCTCGCTCGCCGTCTCCTCGTTCCCCACCAGTTCCTCCCGGGCGTCCTCGGGCGCCACCAGCGGCACCCGGACCCACACCTGGGCCCCAGTACAAACCAGTATAAACCAGTACAAACCAGTATGGGCCGGGACGGACCGGGGAGACCCCAGTCACCCCCCCCCCCAGTCACTGCCCCCTCCCAACCACCTGTCCCGGCCACCTGGACCCACATCTGGGCTCCCAGTATAAACCAGTATAAGGCACTATACACCCGTTACCATCCCCAGGCACCTCACTTCCTCTCCCAGTCCCTCCCAGTGTCCCCAGTTCCCCTCCCAGTGCCCCCAGTCCCCCTCCAGGTCCCCCCCAGGCCCTCCCAGTGCTCCCAATGCCCCATCCCAGTGCCCACAGTCCCCATCCCAACGGTCCCAGTTTCCCTCTTCCCCCTCCCAGTTCATCCCAGTGCCCCCCAATCCCCTCCCAGTCCCTCCCAGTGCTCCCAGTCACCGAGGCGCTGTGGTGCCCGCTCTCCAGGCGGGCACAGCCCCCCCTCCCAGTTCCTCCTAGTCCCTCCCAGTGCCCCCAATCCCCTCCCAGTCTCTCCCAGTCCCTCCCAGTGCCCCCCAATCTCCTCCAAGTCCCTCCCAGTGCCCCCCAATCCTCTCCCAATCCCCTCCCAGTCCCTCCCAGTGCTCCCAGTCACGGAGGCGCTGTGGTGCCCGCTCTCCAGGTGGGCACAGCCCCCCCTCCCAGTCCTCCCCAGTCCCTCCCAGTGCACCCCAATCTCCTCCAAGACCCTCCCAGTGGCCCCCAATCCTCTCCCAATCCCCTCCCAGTCCCTCCCAGTGCCCCCCAATCTCCTCCAAGACCCTCCCAGTGCCCCCCAATCCTCTCCCAATCCCCTCCCAGTCCCTCCCAGTGCTCCCAGTCACCGAGGCGCTGTGGTGCCCGCTCTCCAGGTGTGCCAGCAGCAGCCGGGCCAGGTTGGGGTTCTCGGCCTGGGGGAGGGGCAGGAGGAACGCGGGGACCCCCAGGTAGGCCCCGAAATCCAGCTCCTGCAGCAGCGCCTGTGGGGGGGGGCACTGGGAGGCACTGGGAGGGGATTGGGAGGGGTTGGGGGGCACTGGGAAGCGGAATGGGGGCACTGGGAGGGGATTGGGGGGGACTGGGAGGGGCTGGGGGCACTGGGAAGGGGAATGGAGGCACTGGGAGGGATTGGAGGTGCACTGGGAGGGACTGGGAGGGACTGGTGGGGACGGGAGGGGGATTGGGGGGGACTGGGAAAGGGAATAGAGGGGCTACTGTGCATTAGGGGGGCACTGGGAGGGACTGGAAGGAGGAATGGGAGCACTGGGAGTGGACTGGGACAGACTGGTGGCACTGGTGGGCACTGGGAGGGGAAATGGAGTATCTACTGGGAATTACAGGGGGGCACTGGAAGGGACTGGAGGGCACTGGAAGGGACTGGGAGGGGGAACACGGACGCTGGTCTGTACTGGGAGGTCGCGGCGTGCCCTGGGAGGGTGTGTGTGGGGCACTGGTCTGTACTGGTCTGTACTGGTCTGTACTGGGAGCACTCACGGCCTCGGAGTTGCGGCGCTCGTGCTCCAGCGGTGAATCCGCCCGGATCCAGGGGGAGACCTTCCCCACCACCAGCGTGTTCCAGTCTGGGGGAACTGGGCTTACTGGGAGCACTGGGAGGGGCCGGGGGGGGCACTGGGGGGTTACTGGGAGGCACTGGGGTTTACTGGTTCGCACTGGTCTCACCTCTGGCGCACAGCAGGAGGTGGGGGGGACACTGGGGGGTTACTGGGAGGCACTGGTTCTTACTGGTCTCACCTCTGGCGCACAGCAGGAGGTGGGGGGGGTTACTAGGAGGCACTGGGAGGCACTGGTTCGTACTGGTCTCACCTCTGGCGCACAGCAGGAGGTGGGGGGGGTTACTGGGAGACACTGGGAGGCACTGGTTCGCACTGGTCTCACCTCGGGCGCACAGCAGGAGGTGGGGGGGGTTACTGGGGGGTTACTGGGAGGCACTGGGAGGCACTGGTTCTTACTGGTCTCACCTCGGGCGCACAGCAGGAGGTGGGGGGGGGGCACTGGGAGGCACTGGGAGGCACTGGTTCTTACTGGTCTCACCTCGGGCGCACAGCAGGAGGTGGGGGGGGTTACTGGGAGGCACTGGTTCTTACTGGTCTCACCTCGGGCGCACAGCAGGAGGTGGGGGGGTTACTGGGGGGTTACTGGGAGGCACTGGGAGGTACTGGTTCTTACTGGTCTCACCTCGGGCGCACAGCAGGAGGTGGGGGGGTTACTGGGGGGTTACTGGGAGGCACTGGGAGGCACTGGTTCTTACTGGTCTCACCTCGGGCGCACAGCAGGAGGTGGGGGGGGGCACTGGGGGGTTACTGGGAGGCACTGGTTCTTACTGGTCTCACCTCGGGCGCACAGCAGGAGGTGGGGGGGTTACTGGGGGGTTACTGGGAGGCACTGGGAGGCACTGGTTCGCACTGGTCTCACCTCGGGCGCACAGCAGGAGGTTGGGGGGGTTACTGGGAGGCACTGGGAGGCACTGGTTCTTACTGGTCTCACCTCGGGCGCACAGCAGGAGGTGGGGGGGGCACTGGGGGGTTACTGGGAGGCACTGGGAGGCACTGGTTCTTACTGGTCTCACCTCTGGCGCACAGCAGGAGGTGGGGGGGGTTACTGGGGGGTTACTGGGAGGCACTGGGAGGCACTGGTTCTTACTGGTCTCACCTCGGGCGCACAGCAGGAGGTGGGGGGGGTTACTGGGGGGTTACTGGGAGGCACTGGGAGGCACTGGTTCTTACTGGTCTCACCTCTGGCGCACAGCAGGAGGTGGGGGGGTTACTGGGGGGTTACTGGGAGGCACTGGGAGGCACTGGTTCTTACTGGTCTCACCTCGGGCGCACAGCAGGAGGTGGGGGGGGTTACTGGGAGGCACTGGGAGGCACTGGTTCTTACTGGTCTCACCTCGGGCGCACAGCAGGAGGTGGGGGGGGGCACTGGGAGGCACTGGGAGGCACTGGTTCTTACTGGTCTCACCTCGGGCGCACAGCAGGAGGTGGGGGGGGCACTGGGGGGTTACTGGGAGGCACTGGGAGGCACTGGTTCTTACTGGTCTCACCTCTGGCGCACAGCAGGAGGTGGGGGGGGTTACTGGGGGGTTACTGGGAGGCACTGGGAGGCACTGGTTCGCACTGGTCTCACCTCGGGCGCACAGCAGGAGGTGGGGGGGGGTTACTGGGAGGCACTGGGAGGCACTGGTTCTTACTGGTCTCACCTCGGGCGCACAGCAGGAGGTGGGGGGGGTTACTGGGAGGCACTGGGAGGCACTGGTTCTTACTGGTCTCACCTCGGGCGCACAGCAGGAGGTGGGGGGGGGTTACTGGGGGGTTACTGGGAGGCACTGGGAGGCACTGGTTCTTACTGGTCTCACCTCGGGCGCACAGCAGGAGGTGGGGGGGGTTACTGGGAGGCACTGGGAGGCACTGGTTCTTACTGGTCTCACCTCGGGCGCACAGCAGGAGGTCGGCCCTGGTCGCAGGCCCCGGACGGCTCCTCGCCGGCTCCCGTAGCCGCTCCCGCCGGGCCCGGGGGTGGAAGAGGGGGGCGCAGACGAAGTCGAAGCCCTGCCGGGCCGCGGCCCCCAGCGCCGCCGCCACCTCCGGGGCGCAGCTCACGTCCCTCCCGCTCGACACCCGCGCCAGGCCCTGCCCGACCCCCGGGGCCGGAGGCGCCGCCGCCGCCGCCGCCGCCGGAGGTGGGGATGGAGCGGTCGCCGTCGCCGCCATCGCCGCGATGGAGCCGTCGGACACGCCCACCGCGCGCAGGGAGCGGCCAATCGCGGCGAGGCGCGGGAAGGCGCGGCCAATGGCAGAGAGGAGTAAGGGGAGGAAGTCCCGCCCTCGGCGCTGGGAGCCAATGGCAGCGCGGCGCCGCACGGCAATCGTCGCGGGTGAGGCGCCAAGCGTGGCGCTGCTCATTCATGCTGAGAGCCAATGGTTGCGCGCCACTTCCTGTCAATCATCCGAGCCCGCCCCCTTGCTTTTAGAGCCAATGGGTGAGCAGCGTCAAGTGCCAATCATCCCGCCTGTCAATCATCCCGGGTGAGGCTCCTCTTATCCCTGCCCCTTCGAGCTCAGAGCCAATCATTAGACGCCGCGGCTTGTCAATCATCCTGACACAGCCCCACCCACTTCACATGTCCATCATCGCGGCTTATGCTCAGTTCTTGGCCCCGCCCACTTCGCGCTGAGAGCCAATGGCTGAGAAGCACCAACTGTCGATCATCAATATGCCCCGCCCACTCTTCCCATCCAGATTTGGGGCACAGGAGGTTTTGGGCTAAAATAAAGAGGATTTGGGCAAAAGGGGGCAAGTTGGGGGGGAAATACGGTGCGTTTCAGGTAAAATAGGGTGGTTTTGGGGTAAAAGCAGTGGTTTTGGGGTAAAAATGAGCTGGTTTGGGGCAAAAGACTAAGGTTTTGGGGTAAAAGCAGAGATTTTGGGGTAAAAGCAGGTGGTTTTGGACTAAAATGGAATTGCTTCTAGACAAAAATGAGCATTTTGGGGCTAAAAGTGTGGTTTTGGGGCAAAAGGGTGCAGTTTAGGGGTAAAAGGGGCTGTTTTGGTCTATAAGAAGTGGGTTTGGTGTAAAATGGGACGGTTTTGGGGTAAAAAGCGACAGTTCTGGAGTAAAAGCGAGTTGGTTTGGATAAAAATGAGCATTTTGGGGCTAAAAAGGGCCGTTTTGGGGAAAAAGTGAGTGCTTTTGGGGTAAAAGGTGCCATTTTGGGGATAAAAGGGGGTGGTTTGGGCTAAAAGAAGCGGTTTTGGGGTAAAGGAGAGTGGTTTTGGAATAAAAGGGCGCTATTTTGGGGTAAAAGGGAGAGATTTTGGGGTAAAAAGTGGTTTGGGGGTAAAAGGGAGCAATTTGGGGGCAAAAGTAGTAGTTTTGGGGTACAAGAAGTGGTTCTGTGTTATAAGGGAGTGATTTGGGGTAAAAAGGAGTGATTTTGGGGTAAAAGGAAGCAGTTTGGTGGTAAAAGAAGCGGTTTTGGTGTAAAAGGGAGTGTTTTGGCAAAAGGGAGCAATTTTGGGATAAAAGAAGCATTTATGGTGTAAAAGGGAGCGGTTTTGGGGTAAAAGGGAGCAATTTTGGGGTAAAAGGAGCGGTTTTGGAATAAAAGGGTGCAATTTTGGGGTAAAAGGGAGAGATTTGGGGGTAAAAGAAGTGGTTTTGGGGTAAAAGGGAGCAATTTTGGGGTAAAAGGGAGCGGTTTTCGTGTAAAAGGGAGCAGTTTTGATGTAAAAGGGAGCAATTTTGGGGTAAAAGAAGCAGTTTTGGGGTAAAAGAAGAAGTTTTGGGGTAAAAGCAAGTGGTTTTGGTGTAAAAGGGATCAATTTTGGGGTAAAAGAAGCAGTTTTGGGGTAAAAGGGAGCAGTTTTGATGTAAAAGGGAGCAATTTGGGGGTAAAAGAAGCAGTTTTGGGGTAAAAGAAGAAGTATTGGGGTAAAAGCGAGTGGTTTTGGTGTAAAAGGGATCAATTTTGGGGTAAAAGAAGCAGTTTTGGGGTAAAAGGGAGTGGTTTTGGTGTAAAAGGGTGCAATTTTGGTGTAAAAGGGTGCAATTTTGGTGTAAAAGGGAGCAATTTTGGGGTAAAAGAAGCAATTTTGGGGTAAAAGAAGCAGTTTTGGGGTAAAAGAAGCAGTTTTGGGGTAAAAGAAGCAGTTTGGGGGTAAAAGTGAGTGGTTTTGGGGTAAAAGGGAGTGGTTTTGGTGTAAAAGGCTGCAATTTTGGGTTAAAAGGAGCGTTTTTGGGGTAAAAATGAGCAATTTCAGTGTAAAAGCAGTTTTGGGGTAAAAGAAGCGGGTCTGTGGTAAAAACTGAGCTGTCTTGTGTTAAAATCTGTGGTTTTGGACAAAAGGGGGGTGGTTCAGGGCAGATCAGCGCGGATCCGGTGTAACACAGAGCGGATTCGGGGCGCGGGGGGGCTGCGTTCGTTCGCCTTTATTGGTGGCACCGATGACGTCACGGCAGGGGGGGTGTCCCCGCGGCGCTCAGGGCGGGGATCCCGGCGAGGGTGGCGCAGGGCCCACCTGCAGCTGGCGCAGGGCCCACCGGCGCTGGCACAGGCGCTGCCGCAGCTCCCTGTACTCGGCGGCCATGGCGGCGAATTCCGGCCCCAGCGCCCGGAACGCGGCCCGCTTCGCCTGCCCCTCCTCCAGCTCCGCCTCCGCCGCCGCCACCGCCGCCTCCAGACCCGCCCTGCGCAGCGCGGGGGGAGGCGGGGCCTCAGGGGGGGGGGGGCGGGGCCTCGGGGAGCCTCAGGGGGCGGGGCCTTAGGGGGCGTGGCATCGGGGAGTCTCGGGGGGGCGGGGCCTAGGGGAGCCTCGGGGGCGGGGCCTTAGGGGGCGGGGCCTCGGGGAGCCTCGGGGGGGGCCTTAGGGGGCGTGGCATCGGGGAGCCTCAGGGGGTGGGGCCTCGGGGGCGGGGCCTCAGGGAGCTTCAGGGGGCGGGGCCTAGGGGAGCCTCGGGGGCGGGGCCTTAGGGGGCGGGGCCTCGGGGAGCCTCGGGGGGCGGGGCATCGGGGAGCCTCAGGGGGCGGGGCCTCGGGGGCGGGGCCTCAGGGAGCTTCAGGGGGCGGGGCCTATGGGGGCCTCAGGGGGCGGGGCCTATGGGGGCCTCAGGGGGCGGGCAACAGGGAGGGGCAGAGAGGGGAGGGGGCAGAGAGGGGAGGGGTTAAACTGAGATGAGCAGGGGGCGTGGCCTCAGGGTGGAGGGGGCGTGGCCAACGGAGGGGGCGTGGGCAAAGGGGGTGCTGAAGTGGGTGGGGCTAAAGGGGGGGTGAGGGTTAGGGGAGGGGGGCGTGGCAGATGGGAAGGTGTGGCCAAAAGGGAGGGGGGCGTGGCCAAAAGAGAGGGGGCGTGGTCAAGTGGGATCGTGAAATGGGCGGGGCTAAAGGGGATGAGGCTGGGGGGGGTGGCCTCAGGGGTTAAATGTGGCCAATAGGGGAAGGGGCGTGGCCGAAGGGGTGGTGTTGGAGTGGGCGTGGCCAAAGGGGAAGGGGCGTGGCCAGAGGGGCAAAGCTAGAGGTGACTTGGGGGCGTGGCTAAACAGGAGGGGCGTGGTCAAAGGCAACGGGCAAGTGGGAGGGGGCTGGGCTAACTGGGAATGGGCGTGGCTAAACGTGAAAGGGGCGGGGCTGGAGGGTGAGTGGAATTGGGGAGGGGCGTGGCCTAAAGGGGCGGGGCTAAAGGAGGCGGGGCTGGCGGTAATGAGGGTGACCAAGAGGGAGGGGGCGTGGCTATAGAGCGTGGGGGTTAGGGGGCGTGGCTTAATGGAAGGAGTAGGGCTGTACTGGGAGAGAACTGGGGGCTGCAGGGGACACCGAGAGGGACTGGGGGGGCTGTAGGAGAGACTGGGAGGAGGAATGGGGGACACTGGGAGGGGGTTGGGGGACTGGGAGAGACCGGGAGGGGCTGTAGGAGGGAACTGGGCTGTACTGGGAGGTGCTGGGAGGGGGAACGGGGGGTGCTGGGGATGCCATACTGGTCCATACTGGTCTGTACTGGGGGGCACCCACCTGATGTGCTGGTGCGCCTTCACCTTGAGGGGGGGGTAGGTGTCCCGCAGCACCGTCAGCTCCTCCAGCCTAAGGAGGGGCAACGGGGCTGAGCGGGGCCCCTTTGGGGCAAAAGGGGGCGCTTTTGGGCAAAAGGGGCGGGTCGGGGGTAAAAAGGGGTGGGTTTGGGGTAAAAGAGGGAGGATTTGGGGTAAAAAGGGGAAAATATGGGGGAAAAGGGTGGGTTTGGGGTAAAAATGAACAGTTTGGAGGCAGAAAGGGTGGGTTTGGGGGTAAAAAGGGGTGGTTTGGGTGAAAAGGGGGTGGTTTGGGGTAAAAGGGGAAATTTGGGGGTGAAAAAGGTGGGTTTGGGGTAAAAAAGGGTGGTTTGGGGTAAAAGGGGATAGTTTGGGGTAAAGAGAGAGGATTTGGGGTAAAAAGGGGAAAATATGGGGGGAAAGGGTGGGTTTGGGGTAAAAATGAACAGTTTGGAGGCAGAAAGGGTGGGTTTGGGGTAAAAGGGGTGGTTTGGGTGAAAAGGGGGTGGTTTGGGGTAAAAGGGGAAATTTGGGGGTGAAAAAGGTGGTTTTGGGGTAAAAGAGGGTGGGTTGGGGGTAAAAGGCCAGTTTGGGGTGAAAAGGGGTGATTTTGGGGTAAAAGGGACCAATTCTGGCTAAAAGGGGGTGATTTTGAGGTGAAAGGGGCTGGATTTGGGGTGAAAGGGGCAGGTTTGGGGTAAAACGGGGCGATTTTGGGGTAAAATGGGGTGGTTTGGGGTAAAGGGAATGATTTTGGTGTAAAAGGGGATGGTTTGGGGTAAAGGGGGTGGTTTTGGGGCAAAAAAGAGGCCGGTTTTGGGGTGAAAGGCGGCGATTTTGGGTGAAATGGGGCAATTTTGGGATAAAGAGGGTGGTTTGGGGCTGAAAAGTGCGAGTTTGGGGAAAAGAGGGTGATTTTGGGGTGAAAGGGGGTGAATGAACAGTTTGGAGGTAGAAAGGATGGGTTTGGGGTGAAAAGGGCTGGTTTTGGGGTAAAAGGGGGTGATTTTGGGGTAAAAGGGCTGGTATGGGGTAAAAGGGGGCAATTTTGGGGTGAAAGGGGCGGTTTGTGGGGTTAAAGGGGGCGGTTTTGGGTAAAAGGGCATGATTTTGGGTAAAAGGGGCTGATATGGGGTAAAAGGGGGCGGTTTTGGGGTGAAATGGAGCAATTTTTGGGTGAGAGGGGGTGGTTTGGGGGTAAAAGAGGGTGGTTTTGGGTAAAAGGGAATGATTTTGGGGTAAAAGAGGGTGGGTTTGGGGTGAAAGGGGCCGGTTTTGGGGCAAAAGGGGACGATTTTGGGGTAAAAGAGGGTGGTTTTGGGGTGAAAGGGGCCGGTTTTGGGGTGAAAGGGGCGGTTTTGGGGTGAAAGGGGATGATTTTGGGGTAAAAGAGGGTGGTTTTGGGGTGAAAGGAGCCAGTTTTGGGGTGAAAGGGGCGGTTTTGGGGTAAAGAGAGTGGTTTTGGGTAAAAGGGGATGATTTTAGGGTAAAAGAGGGTGGTTTTGGGTAAAAGGGGATGATTTTAGGGTAAAAGAGGGTGGTTTTGGGATGAAAGGGGCCGGTTTTGGGGTAAAAGAGGGTGGTTTTGGGTAAAAGGGGATGATTTTGGGGTAAAAGAGGGTGGTTTTGGGGTGAAACGAGCGGTTTGGGGTGAAAGGGGGCGATTTTGGGGTGAGAGGGGGTGGTCCCGGGGCCGCACCGTGCCCGCAGCAGAATCGCCTCCCCCTTGACGCGCAGGTACTCCCCTTGGCGCTCGTCCAGCTCCGCCAGGGCCCACGTGCAGCGCCCCAGGGTCTCCAGCAGCGCCCGCACCCGGCACAGCGCCTGCGGGCCCCCAGGGACCAGTACGGACCAGTACGGACCAGTGCCCCAAACGGTGACCCCTCCCAGTGCCCCCAGTCCCCTCCCAGTCCCCCTCAGTGCCCCCTCTTTTTTCCCCATTCCCCCTCTCATCTCCCCCACTCCCCCTCCCAGTGCTTCCCAGTCCCCTCCCATGGCCCCCATTCCCCTCCTAGTCCCCCCCCACTCCTCCAGCGCCCCCCAATCCACCCCTCAGTCTATCCCAGTGCCCCCCAATCCCCTCCCACTCCCTCCCAGTGCCTCCCAATCCCCTCCAATCCCCTCCCACTCCCCTCCAATTCCCTCCCAGTCCCCCCCCACTCCCTCCCAGTGCCCCCTAATCCCCCCCACTCTCTCCCAGTCCCCTCCAATCCCCTCCCACTCCCCTCCAATTCCCTCCCAGTCCCCCCCCTGTTCCTCCCCAATCCCCTCCCAGTCCCTCCCAGTGCCCCCCATTCCCCCCGACTCCCTCCCATTCCCTCCCAGTGGCCCCCCACTCCCTCCCAGTGCCCCCCAACCCCCCCAGTCCCCCCCTAATGCCTTCCAGCCCCCCCTAATCCACCTCCCAGTGCCCCCTAATCCCCCCCAGTCCCCCCCCAGTCCCTCCCAATGCCCTCCAGTCCCCCCTAGTCCCCCAAATCCCCTCCCAGTGCCCCCCAATCCCCTCCCAGTGCCCCCCAGTGCCCGTACCTGGGGGTAGGCCTCGCGCTGGGCCGCCAGCAGCCGCTCCAGCTCCCTCTGCCTCACCCGGGCGTCCTCGAGCCGGCGCCGCTCGGCCGCCAGCGCCTCCGCCACCCCAGAACGGGGGAACTGGGAGGGTCTGGAAGGGGGGTCGGGGGGGTCCCCTCCTTCCCGGGGGGGCAGGGGGGGACCCCCTCGCCGTGGTACTTGGCCAATTCTGCCACTTTTTCACCCAAACGGCGCTCCAGGGCGGGGAGGAGGCGGGCGCGGAGGTGGGTCGGGTCCTGGGTGGGGGGGGCAGGGGATTTTGGGGTGAAAAGGGGCCATTTTAGGGGTGAATATGGTGTGTGGGGGGGGTGAGTTTGTTTGGGGGTCAGGAGTGGGTTTGGGGTGGATTTTGGGGGGGGACAGGCAGTGGATTTGGGGACGTTTGGGGGTTTCAAGGAGGGGTTTGGGACGCAGGGGGTGATCTTGGGGTGATTTGGGCTGATTTTGGGGCGCAGAGGGTGATTTTGGGGCACAAGTGTTGGATTTGGGGGAGATTGGAGCTGATTTGGGCTGATTTTGGAGTGGTTTGGGCTGATTTGGGGGCACAGGAGCTGGATTTTGGGGTGATCGGGGCTGATTTTGGGGCACAAGGGGTGGATTTTGGGGTGGTTTAGAGGCGCAGGAGGTGATTTTGGGGCGCTATGGGGTGATTTTGGGGTGCAGGGGGTGATTTTGGGGTGTTTTTGGGGCATGGGGGGTGATTTTGGGGCGCAGGAGGTGATTTTGTGGCGATTTGGGCTGATTTTGGGGCGCAGGGGGTGGTTTTGGGGTCTCACCTGGGCCGGGGGCAGCAGCGAGGCGAGGGCAGGGGGGCCCCCGCGCAGCTCAGCCAAGCTCAGCGCCTCCTCCAGCTCCCGCTGCACCTTTTTTGGGGGGGTGGGGGTCAATTTCGGGGTCCTCCTGGGTTTTAGGGGTCCAGGGAGGGGGGTTAAAGGGGCTCACGGAGGGCTCCAGGCAGTTGGGGTCGTGCAGCAGCTCCTGGATCGCCCTCCAGAGGGTCTCCCAGCGCAGCCAAGTCGCTTGCTGCAGCCTCAGGGCCGCCTCCGCCTGCAGGACCCCCCCAAAATGAGTTGGGGGGCACTCGGGGGGCTGCTGGGGGCGCCCCTGCCCCATGGGTTGGGGTTTGGCCTCACCCAGGGGAGGCAGCGCTGTTTCCGCTCCCAAAAACTCACTGTTTTGCCCAAAAACTCAGTGTTTCGCCCTCAAAAAGTGTGTTTCGACCCCAAAAACTCAGCATTTCGCCCCAAAAACTCAATGTTTCGCCCTCAAAAATAGCGTTTTGCCCCAAAAACTCAATGTTTTGCCCTCAAAAGCAGTGCTTTGCCCCAAAAACTCAGTGTTTCACCCCCAAAACCAGCTTCTGCCCCAAAAACTTAAGTGTTTCACACCAAAACCTCAGCTTTTCACCCTCAAAAAGTGTTTCTGCCCTAAAAACTCAGCGTTTTGCCTCAAAGCCTCAGTGTTTCGCCCTCAAAAAGAGTGTTTCTGCCCCAAAAACTTAGTGTTCCACCCCAAAATTCAGCATCTTGCCCAAAAAGGTGTTTTGCCCAGCTCCTCGTATTACACCACAAAAACTCCATATTTCACCCCAAAACTCAGCATTCTGCCCCTAAACTCAGTGTTGCCACCCCAAAAACTTGCTGTTCTGCCCCAAAAACTCAGTATTTTACCCCAAACCTCACCGTTTCCTCTCAAAAACTTGTTTCACCCCAAAACACTGCATTTTCCCCAAAACTCAATATTTCCACCCCAAAAACTCAGTGTTTTGCCCCCAAAACCGAGTTTCCCCAAGAAAACTCAGTGTTTTGCCCCCAAATTCAGTGTTTCTGACCCAAAATCTTAGCGTTTCAACCCCAAAACTCCACATTTCCCCCAAAACTCAATATTTCCACCCCAAAAACTCAGTGTTTTGCCCCCAAAACCGAGTTTCCCCAAGAAAACTCAGTGTTTTGCCCCCAAATTCAGTGTTTCTGACCCAAAATCTTAGCGTTTCAACCCCAAAACTCCACATTTCCCCCAAAACTCAATATTTCCACCCCAAAAACTCAGTGTTTTGCCCCCAAAACCGAGTTTCCCCAAGAAAACTCAGTGTTTTGCCCCCAAATTCAGTGTTTCTGACCCAAAATCTTAGCGTTTCAACCCCAAAACTCCACATTTCCCCCAAAACTCAATATTTCCACCCAAAAACTCAGCGCTTTGCCCCAGAAACTCAAGTTTCCCAAAAGAAACTTAGTGTTTTGCCCCAAAATTCAGTGTTTCTGCCCTCAAATCTTCGTGTTTTGCCCAAAATCTCAATATTTCACCCCAAAAATTAGCGTTTCCCAAAAAACCTCATTGTTTCACCCCCGAAAAACTCATTGTTCCCCCCAAAAAGTCAGTCTTTCCCCCTAAAACTGAGTCAGTTTGCCTCAAAACTCACTGTTTCTGCCCCAAACCCTAGTTTTTGCCCAAAATCCCAGTGTTTTACCCCAAAACTCAGTGCCCCCCCCATACCTGGCGCAGGTCGCGCTCCACGCTCAGGCTCAGCCCCTCGGGGCTCAGGACCCGGCTCAGGCCCTGCAGCACCTCTGACAGGCCCGAGGAGGGGGTGTCATCTGTTGGGGGGGGGCAAAGCATTAATTAATATCTTAATTAGTGCCTTAATTAGCACCCTGATTAATTACTCCCCCCCCAATTACCTGTGGGCAGGAGGTCCATGGCTGCTCCGGTCGTCAAGGCTGGGGGGGGGGGGGGGGAGGGCAGATGTTACCCCTCTCCCCCCAATAGGGACCCCCAAACCCCACCCCCCCCCCCCCCAAATCCACCCTTTCACCCCAAAACCCACTTTCTCACCCCAAAATTTACCCCTCCCAATAGGGACCCCCAAGCCTTGACAACCCCCCTCCAGAACCCCCTTCCAAATCAACCCCAAACCCCACTTTCTCACCTCAAAACCTGCCCCCCCAAGGGGAACCCCAAACCCTCCCCTCTCCCCCTCCAAACCACACCTTTTCACCCCAAAACTTGCCCCCCTCACAGGGGACCCCAAAACTCTGCAACCCCCTAAAATCCCACTTTCTCACCCCAAAATCTGCCCCCCCATGAGGACCCCCAAACCCTCACCCCCCAAACCCCAATTTTTCACCCCAAAACCTGCCCTCCCCAAGGGGAACCCCAAACCCTCCCCTCTCCCCCCTCCAAACCACACTTTTCACCCCAAAACTTGCCCCCCATGTCTCCCCCAGCCCTCCCCATAGGGGACCCCAAAACTCTGCGCCCTCTCCACCAAAATCCCACTTTTTCACCCCAAAACCTGCCCCCTCCCCGAGTCCTCCCAAATCCTCCCGCAAACCGCACTTTCTCACCCCAAAACCTGTCACCCCCTCCCCATGGACCCCCAAACCCTCTTCCCCTCCCCCCATCCCCCCCAAACCCCCCCTTTTTGCCCCCTCAGGCCTCTTCCCCCCGCCCCAACCTCCCCCTCACGACCGTTTCCCGCCGCAGCCCCGCCAAGCCCCCGC
>JAUMJJ010001292.1:0-28115 GCA_033556795.1 Tapera naevia | reverse complement strand
GGGGTTAGGATTTTGTGGAAAATGAACCTAGTTTTGGAGGAAAAAATCTGATTATGCGGAAAATGAACCCCTTTTGGGGGGAAAAATGATTTTGGGGGAAATGAACGCAGTAATTGGGTAAAAAACTCTAATTTGGGGGAAAATGGAACCAGTTTGGTAGGGAAAACCAAATTTGTAGGGAAGTGAACCCATTTTTGGTGGAAAAAAACCATATTTTGGGGAAAATGGACACAGTTTTGGGGGGAAAAAATGATTTTGGGGAAAATGAACCCAGTAATGGGGAAAAAAATGATTTTGGGGAAAATGAACCCAGTGTGGAATGGAAATAGAAGATTTTGGGGAAAATGAAATCAGATAGGAGGGGAAAACCTGATTTTTGTGAAAATGAACTGAGTTTTGGGGGGAAATAAGGATTTTATGTAAAATGAACCTATTTTCGGAGGAAAAAAGCTGATTATGTGGAAAATGAACCCAGTTTTGCGGAAAAACCTGTTTTCAAGGAACATGAACCCAGTTTTGGGGAAAAAAATGATTTTGGGGAAAATGAACCCAGTGATCGGGTAAAAAACCCGGATTTTGGGGAAAATGAACACTGTTTGTTGGGGAAAACCTAATATGTAGGGAAATAAACCCATTTTTGGTGGAAAAAACATATTTTGAGGAAAATGAACCCAGTTTTTTTGGGGAAAAAATTATTTTGGGGAAAATGAACCCAGTTTGGGAGGAGAGAAGCTGATTATGGGGGAAATGAACCCAGTTTGGGGGGGAAAAATATTTTGTGGAAATAAAGCCAGTAATTGGGTAAAACCCCCGGATTTTGGAGAAAAATGAACCCAGTCTGGTGGGGAAAACCTAATTGTAGGGAAATAAACCCAGTTTTGTGGAAAAAATATATTTTGGGGAAAATGAACGCAGTAATGGGGAAAAATCCTGATTTTGGGGAAAATGAACCAAGTGCGGAGTGGAAATAGAAGATTTTGAGGAAAATGAAATCAGTTTGGAGGGGACAACCTGATTTGTGTGAAAATGTACCCAGTTTTGGGGGTTAATAGGGATTTTCTGGAAAATGAACCTAGTTTTGGAGGGAAAAATCCATTTTTAAGGAAAATTAACCCAGTTTGGGGGAAAAAAATTATTTTGGGGAAAATGAACCCAGTAATCGTGTAAAAAACCCGATTTTTTTTGGAAAATGAACAGAGTTTGGGGGGGGGGGGGAACCAACTTGTAGGGAAATGAACCGAGTTTTGCTCGAAAAAAAACAACTTTGGGGAAAATCAACCCAGTTTAGGAGGGAAAAAAACGATTTTGGGGAAAATGAACCCAGTTTTGGGGGAAAAAACCCGATTTTGGGGAAATGAACCCAGTAATGGGGAAAAAAACTGATTTTGGGGAAAATGAACACTGTTTGGAGGGGAAAACTTGATTTGTGTGAAAATGCGCCCAGTGTTTTGAAGAAAAAAAGGATTTTGGGGAAAATGAACCCAGTTTGGGAGGAGAGAAGCTGATTATGGGGAAAATGAACCCAGTTTGGGGGGGGGGAAATATTTTGTGGAAATAAAGCCAGTAATTGGGTAAAAACCCCGGATTTTGGAGAAAAATGAACCCAGTCTGGTGGGGAAAACCCAATTTGTAGGGAAATAAACCCAGTTTTGTGGAAAAAATATATTTTGGGGAAAATGAACGCAGTAATGGGGAAAAATCCTGATTTTGGGGAAAATGAACCAAGTGCGGAGTGGAAATAGAATATTTTGAGGAAAATGAAATCAGTTTGGAGGGGACAACCTGATTTGTGTGAAAATGTACCCAGTTTTGGGGGGGGGGGGAAGGATTTTGTGGAAAATGAACCTAGTTTTGGAGGAAAAAATCTGATTATGCGGAAAATGAACCCCTTTTGGGGGGAAAAATGATTTTGGGGGAAATGAACGCAGTAATTGGGTAAAAAACTCTAATTTGGGGGAAAATGGAACGAGTTTGGTAGGGAAAACCAAATTTGTAGGGAAGTGAACCCATTTTTGGTGGAAAAAAACATATTTTGGGGAAAATGGACACAGTTTTGGGGGGAAAAAATGATTTTGGGGAAAATGAACCCAGTAATGGGGAAAAAAATGATTTTGGGGAAAATGAACCCAGTGTGGAATGGAAATAGAAGATTTTGGGGAAAATGAAATCAGATAGGAGGGGAAAACCTGATTTTTGTGAAAATGAACTGAGTTTTGGGGGGAAATAAGGATTTTATGGAAAATGAACCTATTTTCGGAGGAAAAAAGCTGATTATGTGGAAAATGAACCCAGTTTTGCAGAAAAACCTGTTTTCAAGGAAAATGAACCCAGTTTTGGGGAAAAAAATGATTTTGGGGAAAATGAACCCAGTGATCGGGTAAAAAACCCGGATTTTGGGGAAAATGAACACAGTTTGTTGGGGAAAACCTAATATGTAGGGAAATAAACCCAGTTTTGGTGGAAAAAACATATTTTGGGGAAAATGAACCCAGTTTTTTTGGGGAAAAAATTATTTTGGGGAAAATGAACCCAGTTTGGGAGGAGAGAAGCTGATTATGGGGGAAATGAACCCAGTTTGGGGGGGAAAAAATATTTTGTGGAAATAAAGCCAGTAATTGGGTAAAACCCCCGGATTTTGGAGAAAAATGAACCCAGTCTGGTGGGGAAAACCTAATTGTAGGGAAATAAACCCAGTTTTGTGGAAAAAATATATTTTGGGGAAAATGAACGCAGTAATGGGGAAAAATCCTGATTTTGGGGAAAATGAACCAAGTGCGGAGTGGAAATAGAAGATTTTGAGGAAAATGAAATCAGTTTGGAGGGGACAACCTGATTTGTGTGAAAATGTACCCAGTTTTGGGGGTTAATAGGGATTTTCTGGAAAATGAACCTAGTTTTGGAGGGAAAAATCCATTTTTAAGGAAAATTAACCCAGTTTGGGGGAAAAAAATTATTTTGGGGAAAATGAACCCAGTAATCGTGTAAAAAACCCGATTTTTTTGGAAAATGAACAGAGTTTGGGGGGGGGGGGGAACCAACTTGTAGGGAAATGAACCGAGTTTTGCTCGAAAAAAAACAACTTTGGGGAAAATCAACCCAGTTTAGGAGGGAAAAAAACGATTTTGGGGAAAATGAACCCAGTTTTGGGGGAAAAAACCCGATTTTGGGGAAATGAACCCAGTAATGGGGAAAAAACCTGATTTTGGGGAAAATGAACACTGTTTGGAGGGGAAAACTTGATTTGTGTGAGAATGCGCCCAGTGTTTTGAAGAAAAAAGGATTTTGGGGAAAATGAACCCAGTTTGGGAGGAGAGAAGCTGATTATGGGGAAAATGAACCCAGTTTGGGGGGGGAAAAATATTTTGTGGAAATAAAGCCAGTAATTGGGTAAAAACCCCGGATTTTGGAGAAAAATGAACCCAGTCTGGTGGGGAAAACCCAATTTGTAGGGAAATAAACCCAGTTTTGTGGAAAAAATATATTTTGGGGAAAATGAACGCAGTAATGGGGAAAAATCCTGATTTTGGGGAAAATGAACCAAGTGCGGAGTGGAAATAGAATATTTTGAGGAAAATGAAATCAGTTTGGAGGGGACAACCTGATTTGTGTGAAAATGTACCCAGTTTTGGGGGGGGGGGGAAGGATTTTGTGGAAAATGAACCTAGTTTTGGAGGAAAAAATCTGATTATGCGGAAAATGAACCCCTTTTGGGGGGAAAAATGATTTTGGGGGAAATGAACGCAGTAATTGGGTAAAAAACTCTAATTTGGGGGAAAATGGAACGAGTTTGGTAGGGAAAACCAAATTTGTAGGGAAGTGAACCCATTTTTGGTGGAAAAAACCATATTTTGGGGAAAATGGACACAGTTTTGGGGGGAAAAAATGATTTTGGGGAAAATGAACCCAGTAATGGGGAAAAAAATGATTTTGGGGAAAATGAACCCAGTGTGGAATGGAAATAGAAGATTTTGGGGAAAATGAAATCAGATAGGAGGGGAAAACCTGATTTTTGTGAAAATGAACTGAGTTTTGGGGGGAAATAAGGATTTTATGGAAAATGAACCTATTTTCGGAGGAAAAAAGCTGATTATGTGGAAAATGAACCCAGTTTTGCAGAAAAACCTGTTTTCAAGGAAAATGAACCCAGTTTTGGGGAAAAAAATGATTTTGGGGAAAATGAACCCAGTGATCGGGTAAAAAACCCGGATTTTGGGGAAAATGAACACAGTTTGTTGGGGAAAACCTAATATGTAGGGAAATAAACCCAGTTTTGGTGGAAAAAACATATTTTGGGGAAAATGAACCCAGTTTTGGGGTAAAAAAATGATTTTTGGAAAAATTAACCCACTTTGTGAGAAAAAACCCTGATTTTGGAGAAAATGAACCCAGCAATGGGGAAAAATCCTGATTTTGGGGAAAATGAACCAAGTGCGGAGTGGAAATAGAAGGTTTTGAGGAAAATGAAATCAGTTTGGACGGGACAACCTGATTTGTGTGAAAATGTACCCAGTTTTGGGGGTTAATAGGGATTTTGCGGAAAATGAACCTAGTTTCGGAGGAAAAATTCTGATTATACGGAAAATGAACACAGTTTTGGGGGAAAAAAACGTTTTTAAGGAAAATGAACCCAGGTTTTGGGGAAAAAATTATTTTGGGGAAAATGAACGCAGTAATTGGGTAGAAAAAACCCGAATTTTGGGGAAAATCAGCAGAGTTGGGGGGGGGGGGAAGACTTGTAGAGAAATGAACCGACTTTTGCTGTAAAAAAACCGACTTTGGGGAAAATCAACCCAGTTTGGGAGGAAAAAATCCGATTTTGGGGCAAATGAACACTGGAGGGGAAAAAAACCTGGTTTTGGGGAAAATGAACACTGGAGGGGAAAACTAGATTTGTGTGAAAATGCACCCAGTGTTTTGTGGAAAAAAAGGATTTTGGGGAAAATGAACCCAGTTTAGGAAGAAGGAAGCTGATTATGGGGAAAATTAACCCAGTTTGGAGGGGATAACCCGTTTTTGATTTAAAATGAACCCAGTTTTGAGGGAAAAAAAAATTTTTTGGGATATAAAGCCAGTAATTGGGGCTTCTCCAAAACAACCAGGTTTTGGAGAAAATGAACACAATTTGGTCGGGAAAACCCAATATTTAGGGAAATAAACCCAGTTTTGGTGGAAAAAAAAAACATATTTTGGGGAAAATGAACACAGTTTTGGGGGAAAAAATGGTTTTGGGGAAAATGATCCCAGTAATGGAGAAAAAATCCTGATTTTGGGGAAAATGAACCCAGTGTGGAGTGGAAATTGAAGATTTTGGGGAAAATGAAATCAGTTTGGAGGGGAAAACCTGATTTGTGTGAAAATGTACCCAGTTTTTTGGGGGAGAAAAAGGATTTTGGGTAAAATGAACCCAGTGTGGAGTGGAAATAGAAGATTTTGGGTAAAATGAACACTGTTTGGAGGGGAACACCTGATTTTGGAGAAAAAGCATCCAGTTTTGGGGGGAAATAAGGATTTTGTGGAAAATGAATATAGTTTCGGAGGATAAAAACTATTTATGCAGAAAATGAATCCAGTTTTGGGTAAAAAACCCGTTTTTAAGGAAAATGAACCCAATTTTGGGGAAAAAAATTATTTTGGGAAAATGAACCCAGTAATTGGGTAAAAAACCCGAATTTTGGGGAAAATGAACCCCGTTTGGGAGGAAAAAAACCCGATTATGGGAAAAATGAACCCAGTTTTGGGGAAAAAATTATTTTGGGGAAAATGAAATCAGTTTTGGGGAAAAAATTATTTTGGGGAAAATGAACCCAGTAATGGAGAAAAAATCCTGATTTTGGGGAAAATGAACCCAGTGTGGAGTGGAAATAGAAGATTTTGGGGAAAATGAAATCAGTTTGGAGGGGAACACCTGATTTTGGAGAAAAAGCATCCAGTTTTGGGGGGAAATAAGGATTTTGTGGGAAATGAATATAGTTCCGGAGGATAAAAACTATTTATGCAGAAAATGAATCCAGTTTTGGGTAAAAAACCCGTTTTTAAAGAAAATGAACCCAATTTTGGGAAAAAAAAATATTTTTGGGAAAATGAACCCAGTAATTGGGTAAAAAACCCGAATTTGGGGGAAAATGAACCCCGTTTGGGAGGAAAAAAACCCGATTATGGGAAAAATGAACCCAGTTTTGGGGAAAAAATTATTTTGGGGAAAATGAAATCAGTTTTGGGGAAAAAATTATTTTGGGGAAAATGAACCCAGTAATGGGGAAAAAAACCTGATTTTGGGGAAAATGAACCCAGTGTTTCAGAGGAAATAGAAGATTTTGGGGAAAAAAAATCAAAAATTCACCAAAAATTTCACCAAAATCATTATTTCCCTCCCAAAACTGGATTCATTTCCCCCAAAATCAGATTTTTTCCTCCCAAACCGGGTTCATTTTCCCCAAAATCCTATTTTTCCCCCAAAACAGGGTGCATATTCACACAAATCAGGTTTTCCCCTCCTAAAACGGTTCATTTTCCACAAAAGCTTCTATTTCCACTCCACACTGGGTTCATTTTCCCCATAATCAGGGTTTATTCCCAATTACTGTGTTCACTTTCTCAAAAATCCTTTTACACACACCCCCCCCCCCCCCCTCAAAAATGGGTTCATTTATTTCAAAACCTAACCCCTTGATTTTAAAGAATCCTGGAATTTCCTTCCATGAATAGCTGCCAGAAGAGAAAGCTTTTTACCGGCAGGGTATTCCTCACTCGAAGGCTAACAAATACAGGCAAAGAGAGGATCTGCTCCTGCTTTCTTGAGCAGCCTTCACAGTGTTTCCCCGGCTTTCACACCACATTCCGGCTGCAAACATTACGTTGGTCCGGAGACAGCGCCTTTCTTGCCGGCTGGCTCTCTAAACTGAAACCGCTCAGAAAGCTATCTCTGGCCGCGGTTTCACAGACATCTCGGCTGTCTGCTCCTTGCCTCTCTGAGGAGCAGTCATTTCAGATATCTAGCATCACATCACAGCGCATGCAGATGAGTCTAAAATCTTTCTCTCTTAGAAACTTGCTATTTATGAAAATTGTTTTAGCATGTTTTTTCATCTTCTAACAATGTAATTAAAGGGAATATTATCAGATGATCTGCTCGTGCTTCAAGGACGAGGGATCCCTGTTTTCCAGTGTAGTCTCATCAGCCTCTGCAAACTCTTTCTACTGAAACAGCAGGCAGGGAATCCACAGCACATTCTCTGAACGGCACGGTTTTGTGTTTCTCCAAAGGAGAGCAGAAACTAACCCCTTGATTTTAAAGACTCCTGGAATGTTCTTCCATGAATCGCTGCTAGAAGAGAAAGCATTTTAGCGGCAGGCTATTCCTCTCTCGAAGGCTGACAAATACAGGCAAAGAGTCGAGCTGCTTTTGCTTTCTTGCGCAGCCTTCACAGTGTAGCCCCGGCTTTCACAGTAGGCTTCAGCTGCAAACATTACGTTGTTCGGGAGACAGTGCCTTCTCTTACCGGCTAGCTCTCTAAACTGAAGCCGGTCGGAAAGCTGCCTCTCGCCGCGGTTCTACAGACATCCCGGCGGTCTGCTGCTTGCCTCCCTGACGAACAGTCTTTTCCGATTTCTAGCAGCATAATAAAGCGCTCCCACAGCTGTCTAAACTCTTGCCTCCTACCCACCCCCGAATTTTTCTATTTTGGAAATGTTTTAGCATGACATCTAATCTCCTAACAATGTATTTAAAAGACAAATAATCGGATGATCTGTTCGTGTTCAAGGACGAGAGATCCCTTTTTTCCTGTCCATTCCCTTCAGCCTCGGCAAACTGTTTCTGCTGAAATTTGTTACAACAGCCGGCAGCGAATTCACACACATTCTCTGAACTGCACGGTTTTGTTTTTCCTCCAAGGGAGTGCAGAAACTAACCCTTTGAATTTAAAGAATCCTGGAATTTCCTTCCATGAATAGCTGCCAGAAGAGAAAGCTTTTTACCGGCAGGGTATTCCTCTCTCGAAGGCTTACAAATACAGGCAAAGTGAGGATCTGCTCCTGCTTTCTTGAGCAGCCTTCACAGTGTTTCCCCGGCTTTCACACCACATTCCGGCTGCAAACATTACGTTGGTCCGAAGACAGCGCCTTTCTTGCCGGCTGGCTCTCTAAACTGAAACCGCTCAGAAAGCTGTCTCTGGCCGCGGTTCCACAGACATCTCGGCTGTCTGCTCCTTGCCGCTCTGAGGAGCAGTCATTTCAGATATCTAGCATCACATCACAGCGCATGCAGATGAGTCTAAAATCTTTCTCTCTTAGAAACTTGCTATTTATGAAAATTGTTTTAGCATGACTTTTCATCTTCTAACAATGTAATTAAAGGGAATATTATCAGATGATCTGCTCGTGCTTCAAGGACGAGGGATCCCTGTTTTCCAGTGTAGTCTCATCAGCCTCTGCAAACTCTTTCTACTGAAACAGCAGGCAGGGAATCCACAGCACATTCTCTGAACGGCACGGTTTTGTGTTTCTCCAAAGGAGAGCAGAAACTAACCCCTTGATTTTAAAGACTCCTGGAATGTTCTTCCATGAATCGCTGCTAGAAGAGAAAGCATTTTAGCGGCTGGCTATTCCTCTCTCGAAGGCTGACAAATACAGGCAAAGAGTCGAGCTGCTTTTGCTTTCTTGCGCAGCCTTCACAGTGTAGCCCCGGCTTTCACAGTAGGCTTCAGCTGCAAACATTACGTTGTTCGGGAGACAGTGCCTTCTCTTACTGGCTAGCTCTCTAAACTGAAGCCGGTCGGAAAGCTGCCTCTCGCCGCGGTTCTACAGACATCCCGGCGGTCTGCTGCTTGCCTCCCTGACGAACAGTCTTTTCCGATTTCTAGCAGCATATTAAAGCGCGCCCACAGCAGTCTAAAATCTTGCCTCCTACCCACCCCCGACTTTTCTATTTTGGAAATGTTTTAGCATGACATCTAATCTCCTAACAATGTATTTAGAAAACAAATAATCGGATGATCTGTTCGTGTTCAAGGACGAGAGATCCCTTTTTTCCTGTCCATTCCCTTCAGCCTCGGCAAACTGTTTCTGCTGAAACTTGTTACAACAGCCGGCAGCGAATTCACACACATTCTCTGAACTGCACGGTTTTGTTTTTCCTCCAAGGGAGTGCAGAAACTAACCCTTTGAATTTAAAGAATCCTGGAATTTCCTTCCATGAATAGCTGCCAGAAGAGAAAGCTTTTTACCGGCAGGGTATTCCTCTCTCGAAGGCTTACAAATACAGGCAAAGTGAGGATCTGCTCCTGCTTTCTTGAGCAGCCTTCACAGTGTTTCCCCGGCTTTCACACCACATTCCGGCTGCAAACATTACGTTGGTCCGGAGACAGCGCCTTTCTTGCCGGCTGGCTCTCTAAACTGAAACCGCTCAGAAAGCTGTCTCTGCCCGCGGTTCTAAAGACATCCCGGCGGTCTTCTTCTTGCCTCCCTGACGAACAGTCATTTCAGATTTTGGGAGGAATTAACCGAGTTTGGGAGAAAAAAAACTGATTATAGGGAAAATGAAGCCAGTTTGTGGGGAAAAAGCCGTTTTTGAATATAATAAGCCCAGTTATGGGGAAAATGAACCAGTAATGGGGAAAAAACCGATTATGGGGAAAATGAACAGAGTTTGGGGGGGGGAAAACCCATTTTGTAGGGAAAGGAACACAGTTAAGGTGGAAAGAAACAGATTCTGTGGAAAATGAAATTGTAGGGAAATGAACCCAGTTTTGCTGGAATAAAACATATTTTGTGGAAAATGAGGGTTTTTTTCTCCCCCCGACTGGATTCATTTTCCCCAAAATCGGGTTTTTTTCCTCCCAAATTGGGTTCATTTTCCCCAAAATCCTTTTTTTCCCACAAAAACTGGGTGCATTTTCACACAAATCAGGTTTTCCCCTCCAAACTGATTACATTTTCCAAAAATCTTCTATTTCCACTCCACACTGGGTTTATTTTCCCCAAAATCATTTTTTTCCCCATTACTGGATTCATTTCCCCAAAATCGGTTTTTCTCCACCAAAACTGAGTTCATTTTCCCGAAATCGTTTCCCCCCCTCCCCACCCCCCCCAAAAAAAAAACTGGCTGCATTTTCACACAAATGAGATTTTCCCCTCCAAACTGATTTCATTTTCCCCCAAATCCGGGTTTATTTCCCAATTACTGGGTTCATTTCCCCAAAATAATTTTTTCCCAAAGCACTGTTCATTTTCCCCAAAATCGATTTTTTTCCACCAAAACAGAGACCATTTACCTACAAGTTGGGTTTTCCACTGTGTTCATTTTCCCCCAAATTAGGGTTTTTTACAAAATTTTACAAAATTACTGGGTTAATTTTCCCCAAAATCAATTCGCCCCCCCCCCCCAAACTGGATGCATTTTCATACAAATCAGGTTTTTTCCCCCAAAACTGGGTTAATTTTCACCATAATCAGCTTCTTTCCTCCCAAACTCGGTTCATTTCCCTACAAGTTGGTTTCCTCCGCCCAAAACTTTGTTCATTTCCCAAAATTCGAATTTTTTAACCCAATTACTGGGTTCATTTTCCCAAAATATTTTTTTTCCCCAAAACTGGGTTCATTTTCCTTAAAAAACGGGTTTTTCTGCCAAAAAATGGGTTCATTTTCCGCATAATCAGCATTTTTCCTCCGAAACTAGGTTCATTTTCCACAAATCCTTATTTCCCCCCAAACTGGGTTTATTTTCACACAAATCAGGTTTTCCCCTCAAAACAGTATTCATTTTCCCCAAAATCTTCTATTTCCACTCCACACTTGGTTCATTTTCCCCAAAAACAGATTTTTCCCCCAAAACTGGGTCCATTTTCCCTAAATTCGGGATTTTTCCACCAAAACTCGGTTCATTTCCCTAGAAGTTGGTTTTCTCCCCCCCAAACTTTGTTCATTTTCCCCAAAATTCGGTTTTTTTACCAATTACTGGGTTCGTTTTCTCCAAAATAATTGTTTCCCCCAAAACTGGGTTCATTTTCTGCATAATCAGTTTTTCCCTCTGAAACTGGGTTCATTTTCCACAAAATTCGGGAAATGAACTGAGTTTTGGTGGAAAAAAACTGACTTTGGGGAAAATGAACCCAGTTAGGGAGGAAAAAATCCGATTTTGGGGCAAATTACCCCAATTATGGGGAAAAAAAAATAATTTTCGGGAAATGAACCCAGTAATTGGAAAACCCGGATTCTGGGGAAAATGAACACAGTTTGGGAGGAAAGAAGCTGATTATGGGGAAAATGAAACCAGTTTTGGGGGAAAAAAACATTTTTGTGAAAATGAACCCAGTTTTGAAGGAAAAAAAAAGATTTTGGGAAATAAAGCCAGTAACTGGTTCAAAAATCCATATGTTGGGGGAAAATGAACACAATCTGGTGGGGAAAACCCGATATGTAGGGAAATAAACCCATTTTTGGTGGAAAAAACATATTTTGAGGAAAATGAACCCAGTTTTTTTGGGGAAAAAATTATTTTGGGCAAAATGAACCCAGTTTGGGAGGATAGAAGCTGATTATGGGGAAATGAACCCAGTTTGGGGGGGAAAAATATTTTGTGGAAATAAAGCCAGTAATTGGGTAAAAACCCCGGATTTTGGAGAAAAAATGAACCCAGTCTGGTGGGGAAAACCCAATTTGTAGGGAAATAAACCCAGTTTTGTGGAAAAAATATATTTTGGGGAAAATGAAGGCAGTAATGGGGAAAAATCCTGATTTTGGGGAAAATGAACCAAGTGCGGAGTGGAAATAGAAGATTTTGAGGAAAATGAAATCAGTTTGAAGGGGACAACCTGATTGTGTGAAAATGTACCCAGTTTTGGGGGGTTAATAGGGATTTTCTGGAAAATGAACCTAGTTTTGGAGAAAAAAAATGCTGATTATGCGGAAAATGAACCCAGTTTTGGGGGAAAAATCCATTTTTAAGGAAAATGAACCCAGTTTGGGGGAAAAAAATTATCTTGGGGAAAATGAACCCAGTAATCGGGTAAAAAACCCGATTTTTTTGGAAAATGAACAGAGTTTGGGGGGGGGGGAACCAACTTGTAGGGAAATGAACCGAGTTTTGCTCAAAAAAAACCAACTTTGGGGAAAATCAACCCAGTTTGGGAGGGAAAAAAGCTGATTTTGGGGAAAATGAACCCAGTTTTGGGGGAAAAAACCCGATTTTGGGGAAATGAACCCAGTAATGGGGAAAAAACCTGATTTTGGGGAAAATGAACACTGTTTGGAGGGGAAAACTTGATTTGTGTGAAAATGCACCCAGTGTTTTGAAGAAAAAAGGATTTTGGGGAAAATGAACCCAGTTTGGGAGGATAGAAGCTGATTATGGGGAAAATGAACCCAGTTTGGGGGGGAAAAAAATATTTTGTGGAAATAAAGCCAGTAATTGGGTAAAAACCCCGGATTTTGGAGAAAAATGAACCCAGTCTGGTGGGGAAAACCCAATTTGTAGGGAAATAAACCCAGTTTTGTGGAAAAAATATATTTTGGGGAAAATGAAGGCAGTAATGGGGAAAAATCCTGATTTTGGGGAAAATGAACCAAGTGCGGAGTGGAAATAGAATATTTTGAGGAAAATGAAATCAGTTTGGAGGGGACAACCTGATTTGTGTGAAAATGTACCCAGTTTTGGGGGGGGGGGAAGGATTTTGTGGAAAATGAACCTAGTTTTGGAGGAAAAAATCTGATTATGCGGAAAATGAACCCCTTTTGGGGGGAAAAATGATTTTGGGGGAAATGAATGCAGTAATTGGGTAAAAAACTCTAATTTGGGAGAAAAAGGAACCAGTTTGGTAGGGAAAACCAAATTTGTAGGGAAGTGAACCCATTTTTGGTGGAAAAAAACATATTTTGGGGAAAATGGACCGAGTTTTGGGGGGAAAAAATGATTTTGGGGAAAATGAACCCAGTAATGGGGAAAAAAATGATTTTGGGGAAAATGAACCCAGTGTGGAATGGAAATAGAAGATTTTGGGGAAAATGAAATCAGATAGGAGGGGAAAACCTGATTTTTGTGAAAATGAACTGAGTTTTGGGGGGAAATAAGGATTTTATGTAAAATGAACCTATTTTCGGAGGAAAAAAGCTGATTATGTGGAAAATGAACCCAGTTTTGCAGAAAAACCTGTTTTCAAGGAAAATGAACCCAGTTTTGGGGAAAAAAATGATTTTGGGGAAAATGAACCCAGTGATCGGGTAAAAAACCCGGATTTTGGGGAAAATGAACACAGTTGGGGGGGGGAAACCTAATATGTAGGGAAATAAACCCAGTTTTGGTGGAAAAAACATATTTTGGGGAAAATGAACCCAGTTTTGGGGTAAAAAAAATGATTTTTGGAAAAATTAACCCACTTTGTTAGAAAAAACCTCTGATTTTGGAGAAAATGAACCCAGTAATGGGGAAAAATCCTGATTTTGGGGAAAATGAACCAAGTGCGGAGTGGAAATAGAAGGTTTTGAGGAAAATGAAATCAGTTTGGACGGGACAACCTGATTTGTGTGAAAATGTACCTAGTTTTAGGGGTTAATAGGGATTTTGCGGAAAATGAACCTAGTTTCGGAGGAAAAATTCTGATTATACGGAAAATGAACACAGTTTTGGGGGAAAAAAACGTTTTTAAGGAAAATGAACGCAGTTTTTTGGGAAAAAATTATTTTGGGGAAAATGAACGCAGTAATTGGGTAAAAAATCCCGAATTTTGGGGAAAATCAGCAGAGTTGGGGCGGGGGAAGACTTGTAGAGAAATGAACCGACTTTTGCTGTAAAAAAACCGACATTGGGGAAAATCAACCCAGTTTGGGAGGAAAAAATCCGATTTTGGGGAAAATGAACACTGGAGGGGAAAAAACCTGGTTTTGGGGAAAATGAACACTGGAGGGGAAAACTAGATTTGTGTGAAAATGCACCCAGTGTTTTGTGGAAAAAAAGGATTTTGGGGAAAATGAACCCAGTTTAGGAAGAAAGAAGCTGATTTTGGGGAAAATGAACCCAGTTTTGAGGGAAAAAAATTTTTTTTGGGAAATAAAGCCAGTAATTGGGGCTTCTCCAAAACAACCAGGTTTTGGAGAAAATGAACACAATTTGGTGGGGAAAACCCAATATTTAGGGAAATAAACCCAGTTTTGGTGGAAAAAACATATTTTGGGGAAAATGAACACAGTTTTGGGGGAAAAATGATTTTGGGGAAAATGAACCCAGTAATGGAGAAAAAATGATTTTGGGTAAAATGAACCCAGTGTGGAATGGAAATAGAAGATTTTGGGGAAAATGAAATCAGATAGGAGGGGAAAACCTGATTTGTGTGAAAATGAACTGAGTTTTTGGGGGAAATAAGGATTTTATGTAAAATGAACCTATTTTCGGAGGAAAAAAAAGCTGATTATGTGGAAAATCAACCCAGTTTTGCGGAAAAACCTGTTTTCAAGGAAAATGAACCCAGTTTTGGGGGAAAAAATGATTTTGGGGAAAATGAACCCAGTGATCGGGTAAAAAACCCGGATTTTGGGGAAAATGAACACAGTTTGGGGGGGGGAAACCTAATATGTAGGGAAATAAACCCAGTTTTGGTGGAAAAAACATATTTTGGGGAAAATGAACCCAGTTTTGGGGTAAAAAAATGATTTTTGGAAAAATTAACCCACTTTGTGAGAAAAACCCCTGATTTTGGAGAAAATGAACCCAGTAATGGGGAAAAATCCTGATTTTGGGGAAAATGAACCAAGTGCGGAGTGGAAATAGAAGGTTTTGAGGAAAATGAAATCAGTTTGGACGGGACAACCTGATTTGTGTGAAAATGTACCCAGTTTTGGGGGTTAATAGGGATTTTGCGGAAAATGAACCTAGTTTCGGAGGAAAAATTCTGATTATACGGAAAATGAACACAGTTTTGGGGGAAAAAAACGTTTTTAAGGAAAATGAACCCAGTTTTTGGGGAAAAAATTATTTTGGGGAAAATGAACGCAGTAATTGGGTAAAAAAACCCGAATTTTGGGGAAAATCAGCAGAGTTGGGGGGGGGGGAAGACTTGTAGAGAAATGAACCGACTTCTGCTGTAAAAAAACCGACTTTGGGGAAAATCAACCCAGTTTAGGAAGAAAGAAGCTGATTATGGGGAAAATTAACCCAGTTTGGAGGGGATAACCCGTTTTTGATTAAAATGAACCCAGTTTTGAGGGGAAAACAATTTTTTTGGGAAATAAAGCCAGTAATTGGGGCTTCTCCAAAACAACCAGGTTTTGGAGAAAATGAACACAATTTGGTGGGGAAAACCCAATATTTAGGGAAATAAACCCAGTTTTGGTGGGAAAAAAACATATTTTGGGGAAAATGAACACAGTTTTGGGGGAAAAAATGATTTTGGGGAAAATGAACCCAGTAATGGAGAAAAAATCCTGATTTTGGGGAAAATGAACCCAGTGTGGAGTGGAAATTGAAGATTTTGGGTAAAATGAACCCAGTGTGGAGGGGAAAACCTGATTTGTGTGAAAATGTACCCAGTTTTTGGGGGAGAAAAAGGATTTTGGGTAAAATGAACCCAGTGTGGAGTGGAAATAGAAGATTTTGGAGAAAATGAACACTGTTTGGAGGGGAACACCTGATTTTGGAGAAAAAGCATCCAGTTTTGGGGGGAAATAAGGATTTTGTGGAAAATGAATATAGTTTCGGAGGATAAAAACTATTTATGCAGAAAATGAACCCAGTTTTGGGTAAAAAAGCCGTTTTTAAGGAAAATGAACCCAATTTTGGGGAAAAAAATTTATTTTTGGGAAAATGAACCCAGTAATTGGGTAAAAAACCCGAATTTTGGGGAAAATGAACCCCGTTTGGGAGGAAAAAAACCCGATTATGGGAAAAATGAACCCAGTTTTGGGGAAAAAATTATTTTGGGGAAAATGAAATCAGTTTTGGGAAAAAAATTATTTTGGGGAAAATGAACCCAGTAATGGGGAAAAAAAACTGATTTTGGGGAAAATGAACCCAGTTTTGGGGGAAAAGCCCGGATTTGGGGAAAATGAACCCAGTTTTGGGGGAAAAAATGATTGTGGGGAAAATGAACCCAGTAATGGAGAAAAAATCCTGAATTTGGGGAAAATGAACCCAGTGTGGAGTGGAAATAGAAGATTTTGGGGAAAATGAAATCAGTTTGGAGGGGAACAACTGATTTTGGAGAAAAAGCATCCAGTTTTGGGGGGAAATAAGGATTTTGTGGAAAATGAATATAGTTTCGGAGGATAAAAGCTATTTATGCAGAAAATGAACCCAGTTTTGGGTAAAAAACCCGTTTTTAAGGAAAATGAACCCAATTTTGGGAAAAAAATTATTTTTGGGAAAATGAACCCAGTAATTGGGTAAAAAAACCGGATTTTGAGGAAAATGAACCCCGTTTGGGAGGAAAAAAACCCGATTATGGGAAAAATGAACCCAGTTTTGGGGAAAAAAATTATTTTGGGGAAAATGAAATCAGTTTTGGGAAAAAAATTATTTTGGGAAAAATGAACCCAGTAATGGGGAAAAAAACCTGATTTTGGGGAAAATGAACCCAGTGTTTCAGAAGAAAATTGAAGATTTTGGGGAAAAAAAATCAAAAATTCACCAAAAATTACACCATAAATTTCACCAAAATCATTATTTCCCTCCCAAAACTGGATTCATTTCCCCCAAAATCAGATTTTTTCCTCCCAAACCGGGTTCATTTTCCCCAAAATCCTATTTTTCCCCCAAAACTGGGTGCATATTCACACAAATCAGGTTTTCCCCTCCAAAAACGGTTCATCTTCCACAAAAGCTTCTATTTCCACTCCACACTGGGTTCATTTTCCCCATAATCAGGGTTTATTCCCAATTACTGTGTTCACTTTCTCAAAAATCCTTTTACCCCCCACCCCCTCAAAAATGGGTTCATTTATCTCAAAAACTAACCCCTTGATTTTAAAGAATCCTGGAATTTCCTTCCATGAATAGCTGCCAAAGAGAAAGCTTTTTACCGGCAGGGTATTCCTCTCTCGAAGGCTAACAAATACAGGCAAAGAGAGGATCTGCACCTGCTTTCTTGAGCAGCCTTCACAGTGTTTCCCCGGCTTTCACACCACATTCCGGCTGCAAACATTACGTTGGTCCGGAGACAGCGCCTTCTCTTGCCGGCTGGCTCTCTAAACAGAAATCGCTCAGAAAGCTGTCTCTGGCCGCGGTTTCACAGACATCTCGGCTGTCTGCTCCTTGCCGCTCTGAGGAGCAGTCATTTCAGATATCTAGCATCACATCACAGCGCATGCACATGACTCTAAAATCTTTCTCTCTTAGAAACTTGCTATTTATGAAAATTGTTTTAGCATGACTTTTCATCTTCTAACAATGTAATTAAAGGGAATATTATCAGATGATCTGCTCGTGCTTCAAGGACGAGGGATCCCTGTTTTCCAGTGTAGTCTCATCAGCCTCTGCAAACTCTTTCTACTGAAACAGCAGGCAGGGAATCCACAGCACATTCTCTGAACGGCACGGTTTTGTGTTTCTCCAAAGGAGAGCAGAAACTAACACCTTGATTTTAAAGAATCACAGAATGTTCTTCCATGAATCGCTGCTAGAAGAGAAAGCATTTTTGCGGCAGGCTATTCCTCTCTCGAAGACTGACAAATACAGGCAATCAGTCGAGCTGCTTTTGCTTTCTTGCGCAGCCTTCACAGTGTAGCCCCGGCTTTCACAGTAGTCTTCAGCTGCAAACATTACGTTGTTGGGGAGACAGTGCCTTCTCTTACCGGCTAGCTCTCTAAACTGAAGCCGGTCGGAAAGCTGCCTCTCGCCGCGGTTCTACAGACATCCCGGCGGTCTGCTGCTTGCCTCCCTGACGAACAGTCTTTTCCGATTTCTAGCAGCATATTAAAGCGCGTCCACAGCAGTCTAAAATCTTGCCTCCTACCCACCCCCGAATTTTCTATTTTGGAAATGTTTTAGGATTACATCTAATCTCCTAACAATGTATTTCAAAGACAAATAATCAGATGATCTGTTCGTGTTCAAGGACGAGAGATGCCTTTTTTCCTGTCCATTCCCTTCAGCCTCTGCAAACTGTTTCTGCTGAAACGTGTTACAACAGCCGGCAGCGAATTCACACACATTCTCTGAACGGCACGGTTTTGTTTTTCCTCCAAGGGAGTGCAGAAACTAACCCTTTGAATTTAAAGAATCCTGGAATTTCCTTCCATGAATAGCTGCCAAAGAGAAAGCTTTTTACCGGCAGGGTATTCCTCTCTCGAAGGCTTACAAATACAGGCAAAGTGAGGATCTGCTCCTGCTTTCTTGAGCAGCCTTCACAGTGTTTCCCTGGCTTTCACACCACATTCCGGCTGCAAACACTACGTTGGTCCGGAGACAGCGCCTTCTCTTGCCGGCTGGCTCTCTAAACAGAAACCGCTCAGAAAGCTGTCTCTGGCCGCGGTTTCACAGACATCTCGGCTGTCTGCTCCTTGCCGCTCTGAGGAGCAGTCATTTCAGATATCTAGCATCACATCACAGCGCATGCACATGAGTCTAAAATCTTTCTCTCTTAGAAACTTGCTATTTATGAAAATTGTTTTAGCATGACTTTTCATCTTCTAACAATGTAATTAAAGGGAATATTATCAGATGATCTGCTCGTGCTTCAAGGACGAGGGATCCCTGTTTTCCAGTGTAGTCTCATCAGCCTCTGCAAACTCTTTCTACTGAAACAGCAGGCAGGGAATCCACAGCACATTCTCTGAACGGCACGGTTTTGTGTTTCTCCAAAGGAGAGCAGAAACTAACCCCTTGATTTTAAAGAATCCTGGAATGTTCTTCCATGAATCGCTGCTGGAAGAGAAAGCATTTTAGCGGCAGGCTATTCCTCTCTCGAAGGCTGACAAATACAGGCAAAGAGTCGAGCTGCTTTTGCTTTCTTGCGCAGCCTTCACAGTGTAGCCCCGGCTTTCACAGTAGGCTTCAGCTGCAAACATTACGTTGTTCGGGAGACAGTGCCTTCTCTTACCGGCTAGCTCTCTAAACTGAAGCCGGTCGGAAAGCTGCCTCTCGCCGCGGTTCTACAGACATCCCGGCGGTCTGCTGCTTGCCTCCCTGACGAACAGTCTTTTCCGATTTCTAGCAGCATATTAAAGCGCGTCCACAGCAGTCTAAAATCTGGCCTCCTACCCACCCCCGAATTTTCTATTTTGGAAATGTTTTAGGATTACATCTAATCTCCTAACAATGTATTTAAAAGACAAATAATCAGATGATCTGTTCGTGTTCAAGGACGAGAGATGCCTTTTTTCCTGTCCATTCCCTTCAGCCTCTGCAAACTGTTTCTGCTGAAACTTGTTACAACAGCCAGCAGCGAATTCACACACATTCTCTGAACTGCACGGTTTTGTTTTTCCTCCAAGGGAGTGCAGAAACTAACCCTTTGAATTTAAAGAATCCTGGAATTTCCTTCCATGAATAGCTGCCAGAAGAGAAAGCTTTTTACCGGCAGGGTATTCCTCTCTCGAAGGCTAACAAATACAGGCAAAGAGAGGATCTGCACCTGCTTTCTTGAGCAGCCTTCACAGTGTTTCCCCGGCTTTCACACCACATTCCGGCTGCAAACATTACGTTGGTCCGGAGACAGCGCCTTCTCTTGCCGGCTGGCTCTCTAAACTGAAACCGCTCAGAAAGCTGTCTCTGGCCGCGGTTTCACAGACATCTCGGCTGTCTGCTCCTTGCCGCTCTGAGGAGCAGTCATTTCAGATATCTAGCATCACATCATAGCGCATGCACGTGAGTCTAAAATCTTTCTTAGAAACTTGCTATTTATGAAAATTGTTTTAGCATGACTTTTCATCTTCTAACAATGTAATTTGTAATTAAAGGGAATATTATCAGATGATCTGCTCGTGCTTCAAGGACGAGGGATCCCTGTTTTCCAGTGTAGTCTCATCAGCCTCTGCAAACTCTTTCTACTGAAACAGCAGGCAGGGAATCCACAGCACATTCTCTGAACGGCACGGTTTTGTGTTTCTCCAAAGGAGAGCAGAAACTAACCCCTTGATTTTAAAGAATCCTGGAATGTTCTTCCATGAATCGCTGCTGGAAGAGAAAGCATTTTAGCGGCAGGCTATTCCTCTCTCGAAGGCTGACAAATACAGGCAAACAGTCGAGCTGCTTTTGCTTTCTTGCGCAGCCTTCACAGTGTAGCCCCGGCTTTCACAGTAGGCTTCAGCTGCAAACATTACGTTGTTCGGGAGACAGTGCCTTCTCTTACCGGCTAGCTCTCTAAACTGAAGCCGGTCGGAAAGCTGCCTCTCGCCGCGGTTCTACAGACATCCCGGCGGTCTGCTGCTTGCCTCCCTGACGAACAGTCTTTTCCGATTTCTAGCAGCATATTAAAGCGCGTCCACAGCAGTCTAAAATCTTGCCTCCTACCCACCCCCGAATTTTCTATTTTGGAAATGTTTTAGGATTACATCTAATCTCCTAACAATGTATTTAAAAGACAAATAATCAGATGATCTGTTCGTGTTCAAGGACGAGAGATGCCTTTTTTCCTGTCCATTCCCTTCAGCCTCTGCAAACTGTTTCTGCTGAAACTTGTTACAACAGCCAGCAGCGAATTCACACACATTCTCTGAACTGCACGGTTTTGTTTTTCCTCCAAGGGAGTGCAGAAACTAACCCTTTGAATTTAAAGAATCCTGGAATTTCCTTCCATGAATAGCTGCCAGAAGAGAAAGCTTTTTACCGGCAGGGTATTCCTCTCTCGAAGGCTAACAAATACAGGCAAAGAGAGGATCTGCACCTGCTTTCTTGAGCAGCCTTCACAGTGTTTCCCTGGCTTTCACACCACATTCCGGCTGCAAACATTACGTTGGTCCGGAGACAGCGCCTTCTCTTGCCGGCTGGCTCTCTAAACTGAAACCGCTCAGAAAGCTGTCTCTGGCCGCGGTTTCACAGACATCTCGGCTGTCTGCTCCTTGCCGCTCTGAGGAGCAGTCATTTCAGATATCTAGCATCACATCATAGCGCATGCACGTGAGTCTAAAATCTTTCTTAGAAACTTGCTATTTATGAAAATTGTTTTAGCATGACTTTTCATCTTCTAACAATGTAATTAAAGGGAATATTATCAGATGATCTGCTCGTGCTTCAAGGACGAGGGATCCCTGTTTTCCAGTGTAGTCTCATCAGCCTCTGCAAACTCTTTCTACTGAAACAGCAGGCAGGGAATCCACAGCACATTCTCTGAACGGCACGGTTTTGTGTTTCTCCAAAGGAGAGCAGAAACTAACCCCTTGATTTTAAAGAATCACAGAATGTTCTTCCATGAATCGGTGCTAGAAGAGAAAGCATTTTAGCGGCAGGCTATTCCTCTCTCGAAGGCTGACAAATACAGGCAAACAGTCGAGCTGCTTTTGCTTTCTTGCGCAGCCTTCACAGTGTAGCCCCGGCTTTCACAGTAGGCTTCAGCTGCAAACATTACGTTGTTCGGGAGACAGCGCCTTCTCTTACCGGCTAGCTCTCTAAACTGAAGCCGGTCGGAAAGCTTCCTCTGCCCGCGGTTCTAAAGACATCCCGGCGGTCTTCTTCTTGCCTCCCTGACGAACAGTCATTTCAGATTTTGGGAGGTATTAACCCAGTTTGGGAGAAAAAAAACTGATTATGGGGAAAAATGAAGCCAGTTTGTGGGGAAAAAGCCGTTTTTGAATATAATAAGCCCAGTTATGGGGAAAATGAACCAGTAATGGGGAAAAAACCGATTATGGGGAAAATGAACAGAGTTTGGGGGGGGAAAACCCATTTTGTAGGGAAAGGAACACAGTTAAGGTGGAAAGAAACAGATTCTGTGGAAAATGAAATTGTAGGGAAATGAACCCAGTTTTGCTGGAATAAAACATATTTTGTGGAAAATGAGGGTTTTTTTTCTCCCCCCGACTGGATTCATTTTCCCCAAAATGGGGTTTTTTTCCTCCCAAATTGGGTTCATTTTCCCCAAAATCCTTTTTTTCCCACAAAAACTGGGTGCATTTTCACACAAATCAGGTTTTCCCCTCCAAACTGATTACATTTTCCAAAAATCTTCTATTTCCACTCCACACTGGGTTTATTTTCCCCAAAATCATTTTTTTCCCCATTACTGGATTCATTTCCCCAAAATCGTTTCTTTTCCACCAAAACTGAGTTCATTTTCCCGAAATCGTTTCCCCCCCTCCCCCCCCCCAAAAAAAAACTGGCTGCATTTTCACACAAATGAAATTTTCCCCTCCAAACTGATTTCATTTTCCCCCAAATCCGGGTTTATTTCCCACTTACTGGTTCATTTCCCCAAAATAATTTTTTCCCAAAGCACTGTTCATTTTCCCCCAAAATCGATTTTTTTCCACCAAAACAGAGACCATTTACCTACAAGTTGGGTTTTCCCCCAAACTGTGTTCATTTTCCCCCAAATTAGGGTTTTTTACAAAATTTTACAAAATTACTGGGTTAATTTTCCCCAAAATCACTTCGCCCCCCCCCCCCCCCCCCCCCCCCCCCCCAAACTGGATGCATTTTCATACAAATCAGGTTTTTTCCCCGCCAAACTGGGTTAAGTTTTCACCATAATCAGCTTCTTTCCTCCCAAACTCGGTTCATTTCCCTTCAAGTTGGTTTCCTCCGCCCAAAACTTTGTTCATTTCCCCCAAAATTCGAATTTTTTTAACCCAATTACTGGGTTCATTTTCCCAAAATATTTTTTTTCCCCAAAACTGGGTTCATTTTCTTAAAAACGGGTTTTTCTGCCAAAACTGGGTTCATTTCCCTAGAAGTTGGTTTTTTCCCCCCCAAACTTTGTTCATTTTCCCCAAAATTCGTTTTTTTTACCCAATTACTGGGTTCGTTTTCTCCAAAATAATTGTTTTCCCCAAAACTGGGTTCATTTTCTGCATAATCAGTTTTTCCCTCTGAAACTGGGTTCATTTTCCACAAAATTCGGGAAATGAACTGAGTTTTGGTGGAAAAAAAACTGACTTTGGGGAAAATGAACCCAGTTAGGGAGGAAAAAATCCGATTTGGGGCAAATTACCCCAATTATGGGGGAAAAAAAAATAATTTTCAGGAAATGAACCCAGTAATTGGAAAACCCGGATTCTGGGGAAAATGAACACAGTTTGGGAGGAAAGAAGCTGATTATGGGGAAAATGAAACCAGTTTTGGGGGGAAAAAAACATTTTTGGTGAAAATGAACCCAGTTTTGAAGGAAAAGAAAAGATTTTGGGGGAAATAAAGCCAGTAACTGGTTCAAAAATCCATATGTTGGGGAAAATGAACACAATCTGGTGGGGAAAACCCGATATGTAGGGAAATAAACCCATTTTTGGTGGAAAAAACATATTTTGAGGAAAATGAACCCAGTTTTTTTGGGGAAAAAATTATTTTGGGCAAAATGAACCCAGTTTGGGAGGATAGAAGCTGATTATGGGGGAAATGAACCCAGTTTGGGGGGGGGGAAAAATATTTTGTGGAAATAAAGCCAGTAATTGGGTAAAAACCCCCGGATTTTGGAGAAAAATGAACCCAGTCTGGTGGGGAAAACCCAATTTGTAGGGAAATAAACCCAGTTTTGTGGAAAAAATATATTTTGGGAAAATGAACGCAGTAATGGGGAAAAATCCTGATTTTGGGGAAAATGAACCAAGTGCGGAGTGGAAATAGAATATTTTGAGGAAAATGAAATCAGTTTGGAGGGGACAACCTGATTTGTGTGAAAATGTACCCAGTTTTGGGGGGGGGGGGGGGGAAGGATTTTGTGGAAAATGAACTAGTTTTGGAGGAAAAAATCTGATTATGCGGAAAATGAACCCCTTTTGGGGGGGAAAAATGATTTTGGGGGAAATGAACGCAGTAATTGGGTAAAAAACTCTAATTTGGGGAAAATGGAACCAGTTTGGTAGGGAAAACCAAATTTGTAGGGAAGTGAACCCATTTTTGGTGGAAAAAACCATATTTTGGGGAAAATGGACACAGTTTTGGGGGGGAAAAATGATTTTGGGGAAAATGAACCCAGTAAATGGGGAAAAAAATGATTTTGGGGAAAATGAACCCAGTGTGGAATGGAAATAGAAGATTTTGGGAAAATGAAATCAGATAGGAGGGGGAAAACCTGATTTTTGTGAAAATGACTGAGTTTTGGGGGGAAATAAGGATTTTATTGTAAATGAACCTATTTTCGGAAGGAAAAAAGCTGATTATGTGGAAAATGAACCCAGTTTTGCGGAAAAACCTGTTTTCAAGGAAAATGAACCCAGTTTGAGGGAAAAAAATGATTTTGGGGAAAATGAACCCAGTGATCGGGTAAAAAAACCCGGATTTTGGGGAAAATGAACACAGTTTGTTGGGGAAAACCTATTATGTAGGGAAATAAACCCAGTTTTGGTGGAAAAAACATATTTTGGGGAAAATGAACCCAGTTTTGGGGTAAAAAATGATTTTTGGAAAAATTAACCCACTTTGTGAGAAAAACCCCCTGATTTTGGAGAAAATGAACCCAGTAATGGGGAAAAATCCTGATTTTGGGGAAAATGAACCAAGTGCGGAGTGGAAATAGAAGGTTTGAGGAAAATGAAATCAGTTTGGACGGGACAACCTGATTTGTGTGAAAATGTACCCCAGTTTTGGGGGGTTAATAGGGATTTTGCGAAAATGAACCTAGTTTCGGAGGAAAAATTCTGATTATACGGAAAATGAACACAGTTTTTGGGGAAAAAAACGTTTTTTAAGGAAAATGAACCCAGTTTTTGGGGAAAAAATTATTTTGGGGAAAATGAACGCAGTAATTGGGTAAAAAAGACCCGAATTTTGGGGAAAATCAGGGGGGGGGGGGGAAGACTTGTAGAGAAATGAACCGACTTTTGCTGTAAAAAAAACCGACTTTGGGGAAAATCAACCCAGTTTTGGGAGGAAAAAATCCCATTTTGGGGAAAATGAACACTGGAGGGGAAAAAAAACCTGGTTTTCGGGGAAAAAGAACACTGGAGGGGGAAACTAGATTTGTGTGAAAATGCACCCAGTGTTTTGTGGAAAAAAAGGATTTTGGGGGAAAATGAACCCAGTTTAGGAAGAAAGAAGCTGATTATGGGGGAAAATTAACCCAGTTTGGAGGGGATAACCCGTTTTTGATTAAAATGAACCCAGTTTTGAGGGAAAAAAAATTTTTTTGGGAAATAAAGCCAGTAATTGGGGCTTCTCCAAAACAACCAGGTTTTGGAGAAAATGAACACAATTTGGTGGGGAAAACCCAATATTTAGGGAAATAAACCCAGTTTTGGTGGAAAAAAAAACATATTGTGGGGAAAATGAACACAGTTTTGGGGGAAAAAATGATTTTGGAGAAAATGAACCCAGTAATGGAGAAAAAATCCTGATTTTGGGGAAAATGAACCCAGTGTGGAGTGGAAATTGAAGATTTTGGGGGAAAATGAAATCAGTTTGGAGGGGAAAACCTGATTTGTGTGAAAATGTACCCAGTTTTTGGGGGAGAAAAAGGATTTTGGGTAAAATGAACCCAGTGTGGAGTGGAAATAGAAGATTTTGGGGAAAATGAAATCAGTTTGGAGGGGAACACCTGATTTCGGAGAAAAAGCATCCAGTTTTGGGGGGAAATAAGGATTTTGTGGAAAATGAATATAGTTTCGGAGGATAAAAGCTATTTATGCAGAAAATGAACCCAGTTTTGGGTAAAAAAACCCGTTTTTAAGGAAAATGAACCCAATTTGGGGAAAAAAAAATATTTTTGGAAAATGAACCCAGTAATTGGGTAAAAAACCCGAATTTTGGGGAAAATGAACCCAGTTTGGGAGAAAAAAACCCGATTATGGAAAAATGAACCCAGTTTTGGGGAAAAAATTATTTTGGGGAAAATGAAATCAGTTTTGGGAAAAAAATTATTTTGGGGAAAATGAACCCAGTAATGGGGAAAAAAACCTGATTTTGGGGAAAATGAACCCAGTGTTTCAGAGGAAATAGAAGATTTTGGGGAAAAAAAATCAAAAATTCACCAAAATTTACACCAAAAATTTCACCAAAATCATTATTTTCCCTCCCAAAACTGGATTCATTCCCCCAAAATCAGATTTTTTTCCTCCCAAACCGGGTTCATTTTCCCCAAAATCCTATTTTTCCCCCAAAACTGGGTGCATATTCACACAAATCAGGTTTTCCCTCCTAAAACGGTTCATTTTCCACAAAAGCTTCTATTTCCACTCCACATTGGGTTCATTTTCCCCATAATCAGGGTTTATTCCCAATTACTGTGTTCACTTTCTCAAAAATCCTTTTACCACCCCCCCCCCCCCCCCCCCCCCCCCAAAAAATGGGTTCATTTATCTCAAAAAACTAACACCTTGATTTTAAAGAATCCTGGAATTTCATTCCATGAATAGCTGCCAGAAGGGAAGCTTTTTACCGGCAGGGTATTCCTCTCTCGAAGGCTTACAAATACAGGCAAAGTGAGGATCTGCTCCTGCTTTCTTGAGCAGCCTTCACAGTGTTTCCCCGGCTTTCACACCACATTCCGGCTGCAAACATTACGTTGGTCCGGAGACAGCGCCTTCTCTTGCCGGCTGGCTCTCTAAACTGAAACCGCTCAGAAAGCTGTCTCTGGCCGCGGTTTCACAGACATCTCGGCTGTCTGCTCCTTGCCGCTCTGAGGAGCAGTCATTTCAGATATCTAGCATCACATCACAGCGCATGCAACGTGAGTCTAAAATCTTTCTTAGAAACTTGCTATTTATGAAAATTGTTTTAGCATGACTTTTCATCTTCTAACAATGTAATTAAAGGGAATATTATCAGATGATCTGCTCGTGCTTCAAGGACGAGGGATCCCTGTTTTCCAGTGTAGTCTCATCAGCCTCTGCAAACTCTTTCTACTGAAACAGCAGGCAGGGAATCCACAGCACATTCTCTGAACGGCACGGTTTTGTGTTTCTCCAAAGGAGAGCAGAAACTAACCCCTTGATTTTAAAGAATCACAGAATGTTCTTCCATGAATCGGTGCTAGAAGAGAAAGCATTTTAGCGGCAGGCTATTCCTCTCTCGAAGGCTGACAAATACAGGCAAACAGTCGAGCTGCTTTTGCTTTCTTGCGCAGCCTTCACAGTGTAGCCCCGGCTTTCACAGTAGGCTTCAGCTGCAAACATTACGTTGTTCGGGAGACAGCGCTTCTCTTACCGGCTAGCTCTCTAAACTGAAGCCGGTCGGAAAGCTTCCTCTGCCCGCGGTTCTAAAGACATCCCGGCGGTCTTCTTCTTGCCTCCCTGACGAACAGTCATTTCAGATTTTGGAGGTATTAACCCAGTTTGGGAGAAAAAAAACTGATTATGGGGAAAAATGAAGCCAGTTTGTGGGGAAAAGCCGTTTTTGAATTATATAAGCCCAGTTATGGGGAAAATGAACCAGTAATGGGAAAAAACCGATTATGGGGAAAATGAACAGAGTTTGGGGGGGAAAACCCATTTTGTAGGAAAGAACACAGTTAAGGTGGAAAGAAACAGATTCTGTGGAAAATGAAATTGTAGGGAAATGAACCCAGTTTTGCTGGAATAAAACATATTTTGTGGAAAATGAGGGGTTTTTTTCTCCCCCCGACTGGATTCATTTTCCCCAAAATGGGGTTTTTTTCCTCCAAATTGGGTTCATTTTCCCAAAATCCTTTTTTTCCCACAAAAACTGGGTGCATTTTCACACAAATCAGGTTTTCCCCTCCAAACTGATTACATTTTCCAAAAAATCTTCTATTTCCACTCCACACTGGTTTATTTTCCCCAAAATCATTTTTTTCCCCATTACTGGATTCATTTCCCCAAAATCGTTTCTTTTCCACCAAAACTGAGTTCATTTTCCCGAAATCGTTTCCCCCCCTCCCCCCCCCCAAAAAAAAACTGGCTGCATTTTCACACAAATGAGATTTCCCCTCCAAACTGATTTCATTTTCCCCCAAATCCGGTTTATTTCCCACTTACTGGGTTCATTTCCCCAAAATAATTTTTTTCCCAAAGCACTGTTCATTTTCCCCAAAATCGATTTTTTTCCACCAAAACAGAGACCATTTACCTACAAGTTGGGTTTTCCC
>JAUMJJ010001291.1:0-32716 GCA_033556795.1 Tapera naevia | reverse complement strand
GGGGAAAAGGGAGGAAAAAAAAGAAAAAATAATAAGAGGAGGGGGGGAAAAGGAGGAAAAAAAAGAAAAAATAATAAGAGGAGGGGGGGAAAAGGAGGAAAAAAAGAAAAAATAATAAGAGGAGGGGGGGGAAAAGGAGGAAAAAAAAAGAAAAAATAATAAGAGGAGGGGGGGAAAAGGAGGAAAAAAAAGAAAAAATAATAAGAGGAGGGGGGGAAAAGAGGAAAAAAAGAAAAAATAATAAGAGGAGGGGGGGAAAAGGAGGAAAAAAAGAAAAAATAATAAGAGGAGGGGGGAAAAGGAGGAAAAAAAAGAAAAAATAATAAGAGGAGGGGGGGGAAAAGGAGGAAAAAAAAGAAAAAATAATAAGAGGAGGGGGGGAAAAGGAGGAAAAAAAGAAAAAATAATAAGAGGAGGGGGGGAAAAGGAGAAAAAAAGAAAAAATAATAAGAGGAGGGGGGGAAAAGGAGGAAAAAAAGAAAAAATAATAAGAGGAGGGGGGGAAAAGGAGGAAAAAAAGAAAAATAATAAGAGGAGGGGGGGAAAAGGAGGAAAAAAAAGAAAAAATAATAAGAGGAGGGGGGGGAAAAGGAGGAAAAAAAAGAAAAATAATAAGAGGAGGGGGGGAAAAGGAGGAAAAAAAGAAAAAATAATAAGAGGAGGGGGGGAAAAGGAGGAAAAAAAGAAAAAATAATAAGAGGAGGGGGGGAAAAGGAGGAAAAAAAAAGAAAAAATAATAAGAGGAGGGGGGGAAAAGGAGGAAAAAAAGAAAAAATAATAAGAGGAGGGGGGGGAAAAGGAGGAAAAAAAGAAAAAATAATAAGAGGAGGGGGGGAAAAGGAGGAAAAAAAGAAAAAATAATAAGAGGAGGGGGGGAAAAGGAGGAAAAAAAAGAAAAAATAATAAGAGGAGGGGGAAGAAGACATAAACTTTTCTAACTTAAAGTACCAATTCTAAGCATGGAAGAAGGACACCACACAGCAAAGTCACCTTTATTCAAATTTTGAGAAGTCTATGGTTTAAGTATTTGTTTTATTTCTTTATTTTGCAATTTTTTATTTAGTCACCTTATAATGGATACATCTGTTCTTGTGCCAACACCTACATTCAATACAGTACAGAAATTGAAGTGAACTTCTACCCTCTAAACTTCATGACATCATCTTGTGAAACACAGCATTGACAGACCTGAACAAGAACTTAATACTGCTGACATTTAGCAACTTGGCGGGCGGTCTCAGATCGGATCTGAACATCATCAATTCTGGCTTTCCCCAGACAGAGCTCCACGGCGAATCTAGCGGTCCCGAGACGCACCTCAACAATGCCCCCCTCTGGCCACCTCCAAGTAGAGTAGGCAAAACCTGTAAAAAAATTAAGTACATAAACATATTTAATATTCAGTTTTGGGTTTTCTCTTACCTACTGGCCTTAATAAAGATACCTGTATCAGCAGTTGCTCCTGTTCTTACAGCTAGGGTGATCATTACCAGTGCAACACCCACCTAGTAGATTACCGTTTTCTTTTCTGCGCAACAAAATCTTTATACCTAATACATTTTTACATCACCAACATTTTCATTTCCACTCAACAATATGCCAGCACTCCATAGGAACAATGTTCCCTGAAGCCTCTAAAATTTGCCCTGCCTGCGAAAACCCCGGCCCCGGCTACGGTCTGCACCCAAACCTTGGCGATGACCGTCGCCTCGCAGACCGGCCGGGACCGGGGAAAAAAAACCCAGCCGGGGGAAAAAAAAAAATCCCCCGGCTGGGGTTTTTTTTTTTTTCTAATATTGCTGTGAAAATTGCCTGCAAAGCAAAACATTCTGCATACAACGTCAAAATCAACAGCTAAACCCAATCGCAACCCCAACCCAAAACCACCCCTCACGCTCAACCCACCCATCCTGCGGCCAGCCCACCACAACGGCCTGTCACACCCAACCTGAAAGGCTCCCCAGGAACGGTGTTCCCGGGGACCTCAAAAATTGGCCCTGCCTGCGAAAACCCCGGCCCCGGCTACGGTCTGCACCCAAACCTTGGCGATGACCGTCGCCTCGCAGACCGGCCGGGACCGGGGAAAAAAAAACCCAGCCGGGGGAAAAAAAAAAATCCCCCGGCTGGGGTTTTTTTTTTTTTCTAATATTGCTGTGAAAATTGCCTGCAAAGCAAAACATTCTGCATACAACGTCAAAATCAACAGCTAAACCCAATCGCAACCCCAACCCAAAACCACCCCTCACGCTCAACCCACCCATCCTGCGGCCAGCCCACCACAACGGCCTGTCACACCCAACCTGAAAGGCTCCCCAGGAACAGTGTTCCCGGGGACCTCAAAAATTGGCCCTGCCTGCGAAAACCCCGGCCCCGGCTACGGTCTGCACCCAAACCTTGGCGATGACCGTCGCCTCGCAGACCGGCCGGGACCGGGGAAAAAAAACCCAGCCGGGGGAAAAAAAAAAATCCCCCGGCTGGGGTTTTTTTTTTTTTCTAATATTGTTGTGAAAATTGCCTGCAAAGCAAAACATTCTGCATACAACGTCAAAATCAACAGCTAAACCCAATCGCAACCCCAACCCAAAACCACCCCTCACGCTCAACCCACCACAACGGCCTGTCACACCCAACCTGAAAGGCTCCCCAGGAACGGCGTTCCCGGGGACCTCAAAAATTGGCCCTGCCTGCGAAAACCCCGGCCCCGGCTACGGTCTGCACCCAAACCTTGGCGATGACCGTCGCCTCGCAGACCGGCCGGGACCGGGGAAAAAAAACCCAGCCGGGGGAAAAAAAAAAATCCCCCGGCTGGGGTTTTTTTTTTTCTAATATTGTTGTGAAAATTGCCTGCAAAGCAAAACATTCTGCATACAACGTCAAAATCAACAGCTAAACTCAATCGCAACCCTAACCCAAAACCACCCCTCACGCTCAACCCACCCATCCTGCGGCCAGCCCACCACAACGGCCTGTCACACCCAACCTGACAGGCTCCCCGGGAACAGCAAAACATAACCGCCGTATCGGGCACGATAGGCCAAGGCAAAAGGTTAACATTACAAGGCATGGCGTGGCAAAACATAACCGCCGTATCGGGCACGATAGGCCAAGGCAAAAGGTTAACATTACAAGGCATGGCGTGGCAAAACATAACCGCCGTATCGGGCACGATAGGCCAAGGCAAAAGGTTAACATTACAAGGCATGGCGTGGCAAAACATAACCGCCGTATCGGGCACGATAGGCCAGGCAAAAGGTTAACATTACAAGGCAGAGCATAACATAACATGCACACAGGCTGTCATACAAACAGGACACGCTCACTGTCCTTGCATTGTCATCCTTCAACTTGCAGTACGTCCCTCTCTATCTGAAAAACACAAGGTCACGCGATTCACCCTTAAGCTCAGTGACAGCTGAACAATTCCAGACACCTTTTTCCATTTAGGGACACCTTCTCTACTTTCTACTGTGGCCAGGCAGAATAAAACCCAAACAAACCAAGACACTAAAACCCCACAGCTACCAGAGGTGACGCCCTTGGAATATCAATTGCTCATTTTTCTTCAACCGGTTCATTGCAGACATCTTTGCTAATCCTCTCTGTGTCTCTGTAACCCTAAGGCAGTGACTCCCATGGCCTGGGACCTGTGCAGCTGCTTGTTCTGCTATGGACAAGACGGCCTGGGATTACAAATATACAAACCATAGAACCTTACTGTCACTATTCTGGCCAATTCTATCGCTTCTGTGCCTTGGGCAGAGCACATCCAACCACACACAGAGTGACACTGCACGAGAGACCAGTGACAGGACATAGAGACGCAAAAGAAACTCCACAAGAGGAAAGACTCCCGGGCCAGAGTTGTCGTCGGGCTGAAAGACCCAGGGGACTGCGAGGAAGAACCTAAGGCAGCCCTGGAAGAGTGGAAGATGTGGCCCGAGACAAAGAGAAGAGATGTGGCCTCAAGTGGGAGGATGCCTGATCGAGAAGCACCGATTAAATGCCTAAAGGTTTAGAGGATGCAGGGAAGAAGTCCCGGAAGAGGGATCCAAGATAACGGATGAGTGATCAGAGATGCTGACGCAGCCTAAGATGCTTCTGCATAGGTATACTGATCAGAATCTTCCAAGACACAAAGTCGATCTGTGCTTTAACAATGCACTGCAAGAAAAGCAGTGCCCGCTTGGCACTTTGTCAGAAAGAACAGGCGTTTGAGAGCCTAGAGAAGGTACCCAAGGCATGTGCTGCGCACAATGAAAGCCAAGAGGAGACTGAGACCCAAGAAGGGTCAGAGACACAGCAAACAGATGACATAAATGACAGAACAACACAGACAGGCTGGATCTGCCCTGCCCGGCACGTGTTAGAGTCGGCCTGATAAGTCATCCCCTCTGCCTTAACCTCCCCGGGGACACTCTTCCCACACAGCCCTCTCTTCTACGCTAAACCCTTCCTCTCTGCCCTTCCGAAACTTTGCTCATCTTCCTGCCCCCCCCCCCCCCCTCCCCCCCCCCCCCCCCCCCGCCCATCCCTGGTCCCTCAACTTAGCTTTCAGAGGGCCAGAGGGCTGAAGCTGTCCTTGAGAGAAAACCTTCAAAGAGCAATGGCTAACTAGAATGACCCTGTGGTCACTGGGTTCCTGTGTCACCTGCAAGAAAAATAAACAAATCAAAAGCGGTGATGACAGTCAGCATCATGTTGCTAGGTGACAACATCTTGTACAAGGCACATCCTCACTGCAAAACCGCTGCGGGCTTCTGCTCTCCTGCTCCGAGCCGATTCAAACATCGGAGGCTGCAGCCACGATTGCCTGGAGCACCTGAAGTAAAAGGAGAGAAAATTACTCTCGGGCTTATGAGAGGTCAGTCCCGAGCTTTTGCTTCCTGCTACCCGGCTCACCTCAAAGGCTCTTCCCGTTCCAAAGGCAGCAGGCTCGATGCCTACAAAACTGAAGGTAAAATGCCAAGTGACTTGCAGTATGATTCTGTGCTGTTAGACGCCGATTCAGAAGAGAGCCTCTTCACCTTCTTGGACCGCTCGTCACCGAGTGGCCCCTCTGATGCTGCGTGCAACACCTGCAAGAACCCAAGAAGATGACAGGAGTTCAGGTTTTTACCCAAAAACAAAGGTTGCCCACAATGTTTCCTCTTTCATGCTCTGCTACCTTGACTGCTCGCCCACTCGGCCTCCCTCATTCAATGATGCTGTGGTGAGGCTTGCACAATGCCTGTAATACAAAGAGCAAGAGACACTCTTCACCTATAACTCAACCCCTGAATGATAACTGGGGCCTCAGGTAACTCGCCATTGCCTTCCTTGACCCCAAGCAGTTCCGGTGCCACTGTTCTGCTGCGCTCCTTGCTCTGTGTCTTTGATGTTGAAAAAAAGCATAAGACCTAAGCTTCATTATCCAGTCATGCCACTCGCACCGTGACAAACCCACCTTGCTACGACACTGTACCAGCCATACCGTCGTCACCCTTTGGCTCGCAGCTCATCCCTCTGCATTTGAAAAACACAAGGTCAGACTAGTCACCCTGATGCTCGGTGAGCAGTGAACAATTGCAGATGCCTTGGTTCCATTTAGGAACCCCTTCTCTATTTTATTCTACACCCACGCAAAATAAAACCCAAACGCTAAGCCCCACAACTACCAGATGTGACGACCTTGGAATACAAACAGCTCCCTCTCTGTGTTCATTGCACACAGCTCTCTTCACGCTCTGTGTCTGTGTAAGCCTAAGACAACAAATCCCAAGACACGATGCCCGTGCGGCTGCTTGTTCTGCCATGGATAGTACGGCCTGGGCCTGCGAGGCCTGGGCTTAACAACGTATAAACCCTAGAACCTTACTGTCACTCTTCTGGCCGATTCTATTGCATTCGTGCCTCGGGCAGAGCACCTCCAACCACACACAAACACACACAGAGTGACACTGCACGAGAGACCAGTGACAGGACATACAGACACAAAAGAAACTCTGCAAGAGGAACGACTCCCGGGCCAGAGTTGTCGTCGGGCTGAAAGACCCAGGGGACTGCGAGGAAGAACCTAAGGCAGCCCTGGAAGAGTGGAAGATGTGGCCCGAGACAAAGAGAAGAGATGTGGCCTCAAGTGGGAGGATGCCTGATCGAGAAGCACCAATTAAATGCCTAAAGGTTTAGAGGATGCAGGGAAGAAGTCCCGGAAGAGGGATCCAAGATAATGGATGAGTAATCAGAGACATTGATGCAGGCTAAGATGCTTCTGCAAAGGCAGACCGATCAGAATCTTCCAAGAGATGAGGCCGATTCACACTTTAAGATTCACGCTGTGAGAGAAAAGCAGTGCCCGCTTGGCACTGTGCAAGTAACAACAGGCCTTTAAGAGCCTAGAGATGGTGCCCAAGGCACGTGCTGCGTGCCGTGAAAGCCAAGAGGAGGTCGAGACCCAAGAAGGGTCAGGGACGCAGCAAACAGATGACATACACCACAAAATAACACAGACAGGCTGGAACTGCTCTGCCCGGCACATGTTAGAGTTGGCCTGAGAAGTCATCCCTTCTGCTTTAAACTGCTCTGGGGGGGACTCTTCCCGCACAGCCAACCCCTCTATGCAAAACCCCTCCCTGCTCTTTCCAAACTTCTCCCCTCTTCCCAGTCCCACCCCGTCCCTGGTCCCTCAACTTAGCTTTCAGAGGGCCGGAGCGCTGAAGCTGTCGTCGGCAGAAAAGTTTCAAAGAGCAATGGCCAACCCGAACAACCTTGCGGACATCGGGTTCCTCTGCATCGCCTGCAAGAAAACCAAACACAAATCAGAAGCGGTGTTGACAGACAGCATCACTGTTCAGTGCCAAAACCTTGTACAAGGCACATCCTCACTGCAAAACTGCCTTGGGCTTCTGCTCACCTGCTCCGAGCCGATATGAGCATCCGATGCTGCAGCCGCGATCGCCTGGAGCACCTGAAGTAAAAGGAGAGAAAATTATTCTTGGACTTATGAGAGGTCAGTCCTGAGCTCTTGCTCCCTACTACCCAGCTTACCTCAAAGGCTCTTCCCATTCCAAAGGCAGCACGCTTGGCGCCTGCAAAACCAAAGGTAAATAGCCTAGTGAGTTGCTGTATCATTTCTTGGTCTTGGACACCGATTCGGAAGAGAGCCTCTTGACCTTCTTGGACCGCTCGTCGCCGTGTGGCCCCTCTGATGCTGTGTGTAGCACCTGCAAGAACCCAAGAAGATGACAGGAGTTCAGGTTTTTACCCAAAAACAAAGGTTGCCCACAATGTTTCCTCTTTCATGCTCTGCTACCTTGACTGCTCGCCCACTCGGCCTCCCTCATTCAATGATGCCATCGTGAGGCTTGCACAACATCTGTAATACAGAGAGAAAGAGATGCTTTAATTTTCACCTGTAACTCAGCTCCTGAACAGTAACTGGTACTTCAGTTAACTCACCACTGCTCTCCTTGTCCACGGTAGCTCCGGTGCCACTGTTCTGCTGCACTCCTTGCTCTGTCTTTGAAGTAAAAAAAAAAACAAAAACAAAAAACCTAAATTTCGTTATCCAGTCACATCATGCCACTTGCACCTCAGTGCCTCAGACAACCCACCTTGCTATGGCACCTACCAGCCTCTCCGTTGTCACCCTTTGGTTTGTAGCTCGTCCCTCTGCATCTGAAAAACAAAATGTCAAAATCACCCTGATGCTCAGTGAGCGCTGAACAATTCCAGACACCTTGTTTCCATTTAGGAACCCCTTCTCTGTTTTATTCTACAGTCAGGCAGACTAAAACCCAAACATTAGGCCGCACAACTACCAGATTTGACGACCTTGGAATACAAACAGCTCCCTTTCTCTCTGTGTTCATTGCACACAGTTCTCTTCACCCTCTCTTTCTGTATAAGCCCAAGGCAGCGACTTCCATGGCCTAGTGCCTGTGCATCTGCTTTTCTCCCATGGACAGTACGGCCTTGGCCTGCGAGGCCTGGGCTTAGCAAGGTACGAAAAAACCTAGAACCTTACTGTCACTCTTCTGGCCGATACCATCGCTTCCGTACCTCAGGCAGAGCACCTCCAACCACACACAAACACACACAGAGTGACACTGCACGAGAGACCAGTGACAGGACATACAGACGCAAAAGAAACTCTGCAAGAGGAACGACTCCCGGGCCAGAGTTGTCGTCGGGCTGAAAGACCCAGGGGACTGCGAGGAAGAACCTAAGGCAGCCCTGGAAGAGTGGAAGATGTGGCCCGAGACAAAGAGAAGAGATGTGGCCTCAAGTGGGAGGATGCCTGATCGAGAAGCACCGATTAAATACCTAAAGGTTTAGAGGATGCAGGGAAGAAGTCCCGGAAGAGGGATCCAAGATAATGGATGAGTTGTTGACTCAGCCTAAGATGCTTCTGCAAAGGCAGACCGATCAGAATCTTCCAAGAGATGAGGCCGATTCACACTTTAAGATTCACGCTGTGAGAGAAAAGCAGTGCCCGCTTGGCACTGTGCAAGTAACAACAGGCCTTTAAGAGCCTAGAGATGGTGCCCAAGGCACGTGCTGCGTGCCGTGAAAGCCAAGAGGAGGTCGAGACCCAAGAAGGGTCAGGGACGCAGCAAACAGATGACATACACCACAGAATAACATAGACAGGCTGGAACTGCTCTGCCCGGCACATGTTAGAGTTGGCCTGAGAAGTCATCCCTTCTGCCTTAACCTGCCCCAGGGGGACTCTTCCTGCACAGCCCTCTCCTCTATGTGAAACCCCTCCCTTCTCTTCCCGGCCCCACCCCATCCCTGGTCCCTCAACTTAGCTTTCAGAGGGCCGGGGGTCTGAAACCATCCTTGTCAGAAAAACCTCAGACCGCATCGACTGTCTGGCAGGTTTCTGCAGTCACCGGGTTTTCCCCTGCTCCCAGGACATTCCAATGTCCGATGCTGCAGCTGCAATCACCTGGGGCACCTGAGGTAACATGAGACACGTTAGAAATGAATCCTGTGCTCCCTCTCGCTACAACACATCTCACCTTAAACACTCATTCTGTTCCAAAGGCAGCATGCACGGCACCTGCAAGCCAATGGTAAATGCTCGACTGTGTTGCCAGATACTCTGCTCTTGGATGCTTATTCGGACAACAAGCACCTCACCTTCTCGGACTGCCCATCAGCACAAAGCTTTGCCCCTCTGATGCTGCTTGTGGCACCCGCACTTAAAGCAAAAGACACTTGCTCAGATAGAACCCAAAAGCACAAGCTGCCCACAGTGATTTCCCTTCTCCCTTACCTTGACCGCTCACCCTCTTGGCCTCCATCACCTTGTGCTGCCGTGTTGAGGCTTGCACAGCACCTGTAAAGTGCAAATGGCAAGAGATGGTCACAGCTTCACAGGTGATGGACATCCTGAGCAAACTGCTCCCTCAGCCCACTTGCCATTGCTCTCCTTGCTCGAGTCAGTTCCGGTGCCGATATGCTGTTTTGTTTCATGCCTTCAAGATAAAAACCTCAACCCAGAAGCTACTCGTATGGCCATCTGTCACATCTTCCCTCTGATACCATGCGTCAAGTCACCTTCTTAATGCTCTGTTCTCCTCTGTCATCATCCTTCAGCATTTGGCTCATCTCTCTACATCTGAAAACAATATCAAATAGGTCACCGGATGGTGATCAATAACTGCTTAAAAATTCCTGCGATCTTGCTCCCATTTAGCAATGGCATCTAGAGTCCAACTCTAGCCAGGCAGAAAAAAGAGGGGCCGTACTTCAAGACTCACACACGCAAGCCTTTGTATCTTTAAGATTCAATCTGCCTCCTACTATTCGGCTCTCCCTCTCCTGTGGCTCCAAACGCCCCTATAAAACACCATTGAAATTACTGTCCACGTAACCTGCTGGGGGTCCTGGATCTGAGATGACTGCATAACCTTTGCCTGAACAGCCTAGGTGTATTGACATATCAACTATATGTTCTTACTGCTCTTCCACCCTGATTCTACATCACCAGGCAGAGCAGCTCCGAGCCACACACACTCAGACCGATACCGGACAGAACTCTGTGATTGATACAATTCAAATGATGAGAGAAAACTCTCCATGATAAGAATGATTCCTGGGCTGGAGGCACGGTCGGGCGAGAAGATCTGCAGGGCTGCAAGGGTGTGCTGAGCAGACTCTATCACAAGGTTGGAAACACGAGCATAATAGCTTGTAAACAAGAAACAATCAAAACTCAGATGAAGTAGGCACAAGAAACCTGTCTTCAAGACCTGAACTGTGACAATGCAGGGAAGAAATCCCAGTCCGTAAAGATGAACGACTAGGCAGTAGAGCTACTGACACGGAACGCAATTTTGCCACAAGAGATGTCCAACCTTAAACTTCTAAGATGCAAGACGGATCTGTGCTTTAAGCCTGCGATATGAGAAGAGAAGATCAAGTAGCTCTGTGCCAGCAACTGCAGGTGTCTGAGACCCTAGGGATCTCACCCAAGGAATGTGCAGCACTGAGTACAAAGACAATATCAAGGGTCAAGAAAGCTCTAAGACACAGCAGACAGACAGACTACACACTGACAGACAAAGGCCGGAACTGCCCTGCCTGGCACATGCGACTGTTGGGCTGAGAATTAACTCCTTCTACTTTATCTTGCCCCAAGGGGACTCTTCCAGCACAGCCCTCTCCCCTATGCTGCCTTTAAAACCCCTCTCTGCCCTTCCTTCTCCAAGCCCCACCCCAGCCCTCATCCCTCAACAACTCAGCTCTCAGAAGGTCAGAGACCCAAAGCCAACCCCGACAGAACGATGAATCCTCCTCCCTTTCCCAGACATCCCCGGGTCTCAAAATCTTGCAAAATCATTCTCTACTTGTGCGCTGTCAGAGAAGGAACTCCACTCCTTCCTGACAGCTCCTGTCCTATACCTGCACCCTGGACCCTTCTGTGTTACTGCTCCTCGAGAGCTCTGGAGCCCTCCCCTGAGTTCTGCTGGCCCCTCTTACTTTCTACCACCCCACAAACTCCAAACCCTGCCATAGGCTGGCAAAGGCAGTGAATTTCAGATATCTGTAACCTACCGGGCTCCTATTACAAACTGTAAAGGCTCCAGGAACAACAAACCATCTCGCAGGTAACAAGCGACGAGCTGTCCAGAAATTCCAGGCAAAGCATCTGAAATAAAATAAAAAGAATACATAGTTTTAAAAACTCCTCCCTGAAAACCAAACTACTCACCTGAAAACAAAGGTGCACCCTCTGCACACAGTAAATGTACTTTGTGCTGCAGGTGCTGCTGAACCCTGACTCACCCTGAAGCTCCAACCTCCAACGACACCTCAGCTTCTCTCAAAAAATTGCAAAAAGAGCTTATCCTGCCCAAAAAGCTGCACTAAAGTGAAAGAACAGCAGAACACTAACCTCAAGGCAGAGCAAGAGCTGAATGATCTCCTGAGGGAGGGGATGTGGCTTATAAAGTCCTGGGCCCCTGGAATGATCCCCACCTGGGGATGGGGTGCCCTCCCTCCCCCCCCCATCAGTAAATAGGAGCAGCTGTGAGGGATCAGATTGGTCTCACATTTACAGCAAAAGAAACTTTGAGAGGAGAAGGGGACCCTGAGCAGAGGGAAGGGTTGGTGGTGTTTGACTGCAGCTCTGTCTGGGGGCACAGTATAGCCCTGGCTCGGCCCATTTGAGCAGTGTTGCTAGCTAAGGTCTGGCAGCCGGAAGATCTTGCAATGTACGGAGAGATAGGGCCCCTCTCCCAATAGCCAATCACGTTTAGTTCGTGATTTAAGCAGACGGATGTGATGTAAATCTCAGCTATATAAACCTGTGTTATCTATCAATAAACACCATTTGCCATCCACCACATTGGTGTCTGTGAGCCGATGGCCCGAGCGGCCTGGGGTTGGTTGCCGTGCCGTTCCTGAACCAGGTCGCCACGCCTTCGCTGAAGGCAACAAGCAGCTACAGCCGGGCAGGAGGTGTTGAAAAGCCAATTCTCCCAACCCCCAAGGGGAAGGGGAGAGGAAAACAAGAGCATAATTGGCTCCATAGGGGTTTCCATGGGGGGGGACGCAGGGCAGAATAGGGGCTTTGTAGGAGCCTCCATAGGGAGGATACAGGGTAATAGAGAGACTGTACATGGGGCTCCGTAGGGAGGACGTATAAATTAAATATATAAAAACAATAGAATAATAAATCATATACTTATGCATATACTAAATATAATAAATCATATGCTATAACGTAAATGGGTCCCCACTAATGCCCACTCTCCTGTCATGGTGGGTGTTGGTGCCACAGAAGGGCTCCCCGGAGGGGAGTGGGAGGGGGGTACAGGGGAGTTGAGTTCCCCCTCAATAAAGGGGGACTGTCAGGAAAGGGATTGAGGGGACCCCCAGTCCCCACTCCCCCTCCACCTGAGTAAATACACTGGGGACAGAAGTGGGTTTTCTTGGGGGGGGGGGTGAGGGTGTCTTTGGGAGTTGGGTGTTCTTGGGGATGTCTGATGGGGGGTGCTCAGGGTTCGGGTGTCGCTGGGGTGGAGATTGAGGGGGCCTCATGGGGAAGGTTTGGGGATGGCTGCCATGGAGGACATTGGGAGTGCAAGGGGCAGTTACCTCCGAAGAAAAGGAGAATTTCCAGTCCAAAAACCACCTGGAAATTTGTGAGATGGACATGGAGACGTGCACGCTGACGGGCACAGCACCCTGACGGCAGAGACGGACATGGAGAGGGACAGGCTGAGGGATGCAGAGCCCAGCCCACTAAGATGGACACGGAGACGCACAGGCTGAGGGGCGCAGGGCCCAGTCTGTGGAGATGGACGCAGAGACTTGTAGGTCAAGGAACACAGGGCCTGGGCTGCAGAGACAGACACGGAGTCGTAAATGTCAAGGAGCACAGGGCCCAGTCCTCGGAGATGGACATGGAGAGGTATTGGCCAAGGGGCGCAGAGCCCATGCCACGGAGACGGATATGGAGACATGCAGGCTGAGGGGCACAGGGCCCTAACCGCAGAGACAGATGCGGAGAGGGACAAGACGAGGGGCGCAGGGCCCAGCCTGTGGAGATGGACACGAAAACACACGTGCTGAGAAGCGCAGGGCCAGACTGCGTAGACAGACGAGGTGATACGCAGGCTGAAAGGCACAGGGCCCAGGCCGTAGACACGGATGCAGAGACACGCAGGCCGAGGGGCGTAGGGCCCACGCTGCAGAGACAGATGCAGAGAGGTGCAGGTCAAGAAACACAGGGCCCAGGCCGCAGAGACAGATGCAGAGACATGCAGGCTGAGGGGCGCAGGGTCCAGGCTGTGGAGACAGACACGGAGATGTGCAGGCTGAGGGGCGTAGGGCTGAGGCTGCAGAGAGGGATGCAGAGACGTGCAGGCGTAGGGGCAAAGTGCCTAGGCCCCAGAGATGGACATGGAGAGGGACAGGAAGTGGTGCCAAGGGTCCAGCCCGCGGAGAGGGACACATGCCGAGGGGTGAAAAGCCCAGGCCGAGCAGACGGATGTGGAGATGTGCATGTCAAGGAACACAGGGTTTAGTCCACGGAGACGGGCGCAGAGACATGCAGGCTGAGGGGCACAGGGCTTAGGTCGCAGACACAAAGATGCGCAGGCTGAGGGGGGGCAGGGCTCATATGGCAGAGATGGACACGGAGAGGGACAGGGGACTAGGGGCGCAGGGCCCAGCCCGCGGAGATGGACACAGACACGCATGCTGAGAAGTGCAGGGCTCAGGCCGCAATGAGAAACACGGAGAGGTACAGGTGAATGGGTGCAGGCTGAGGGGTGCAGGGCCCAGGCTGTGGAGACAGACGTGGAGACGTGCATGTCAAGGAGCACAAGGCCCAGGTCATGGAGACAGACACGGAGACATGCAGGCTGAGGGACGCAGGGCCCTTACTGCGGAAACAAAAGAGGAGAGGGACAGGACAGGAGTTGACGGGCCAACCATGCGGAGACCCATAGGGAGACACGCAGGATGAGAAGTGCAGGGCCCAGGCTGCGGAGACAGATGCGGAGATGCACGGGCTGAGGGGCACAGGGCCCAGGATGCATTGACGGAAACGGTGAAGTGTACGCTGAGGGGAGCAGGGCCCAGACTGCGGAGATGGATACAGAGACATGCAGGCAAAGGGACGTAGGGCCCAGGCTGCGGAGACTGTCGCAGAGAGGGACCGGACAAGGGTTGCAAGGCCCAGCCCTCTGAGATGAACTGCCCCCCTTTTTTTTTGAGGTAATTGCCCCCCTACTCGATTCCTCGCTCTCCTTCTCTTCCACTGCATCATCACTCCCCCCCCCCCCCCGGTGATGTTGGGGAGCCTCTAACCATCTCAGCACCCCAAACACACCCCCACCCCCACCCCTCCCCGAGCTTTTTCCTTTCCGGAAACAAGGAAACACAGACCACTTTGGCTGCGAGGTGGCAGCAGGGAGGGGGGGCACGGTGTGCTCCATCCCGGCCCCCCTTTGCCAGAGGGGCTGGGCTTGTTGCCTCCCATAGCCCCTCCCAAGCCCCCCATTCTTCATCATGTCCCCCTCAAACCCATCCAGCTCTCCCACAGCCCCTTGCAGCCCCCAAGCCCCCCCTCTTAACACCCCATAACCTGCGGGGGTCTCTGCCCCTCCCACGAACACTGCTCAGTGCCCCCCCCTTTGCTCCCCAACCCCCCAGGCTGCTCCACCCCCTGATAATCCCCCAAGACACACCCAAAGACCCCTTCCAAGTCCCCCCCCCTTCCCTGAGCCCCCCTAAACCCCCGCTGAGCACCCCCAGACCCAGCAGTTTGGGGAGTCCCAGGCATTCGAGGGGACTCAGGGATTTGGTAGGAGGGGCTCCTTTGGTGGGGGCAATCCCAGGGGTTATTGGGGGCCCCCAGCATCCGGATGTGGGTGGGGTGTGTTTTCCTGCACAGGTTCCAAGGGGGGGCAGACCCACAAGGAGGCCCCAAGCTGGGGTGGGGGGGGGGGTTGGATTTGACCTCTCTTGAAGTGGGGGTCGAGTGATTTGAGGTGTTTAAGGGGGATTTGGGGGGAGGGGGAGGGTCTGGGTGGGAAACTGGGGTCCTTTGGGGGGTTTTGTGGTCTCAGGTGGGTACTTGCGGGGGGCTTCAGTGGGGATTTGGTGTGGATTTGAGGGTCCTGGGGGTGGGATTTAGGGTCTGGATTGGGGGGCGCAGGGGCCGTTTTGGGGGGGGGAGGTGTTTGCCCCTGTGTTTCTGTTTGACCACAAAAACCACTTCCCCCCAACACCCATCCTGCCCCTCCCCCTGCCCCCCTCCACCCCCCGTGAGTGCTGAGGCCTCCGGAGCAGGTGAGCTCCCCAGTTCCCTCCCAGTGCCTCTCCCAGTTCCTCCTGCACCCCCCACCCCAGTGCTCCCAGTGCCCTGGAGTAGCCCCTATCCCAGTGCTCCCAGTTGCTCCTCTAACCCCTCCCCCAACCCAGTGCTCCCAGTTGCTCCTCTACCTCCTCCCAGTGCTTCCATTGCCCCGAGGTTCCCCTGTCCCAGTGTTCCCAGTTCTCCCTGCACCCCCTGCCCCAGTGCTCCCAATATGGGGGTGACACTAAGGCTGGGGAGGGAGGAGGGGGAGTGTCTTGGCCCAGCCCCCCACATCCCCAGGCCCTCCCAGTTCCCCCTGCATCCCGTTACTGGGACGGCTCCGGAACTGGGGGGGCAGGAAGAGAGGCTTTATCGGGACGAGCAGGAGCGGGGTGTGGGGGGGTGTTTGGGGTACAGGGAGGGTTGAGACACCTCCAAAGTGAGACCCCTCAAGGCAGGGAACACCCTGGGACCCCTAGAAACCCCTGAGACCCCCAAACCTGCAACCTGGGACCCCCGGGGCCCCTTAGGACACCCTGCTCCCCCCTGAGGAACCCCAGTTTTGGTGTTCCAACCCCATACTGGTGTTCTCTCCCCCCTCTAGGAGCAGGACTGAGGGTCCTCCAGGGTCTGGGGCTCCACCATGAGCTGCACCCTGGACCTGGACCGGCCCCACACACTGGACGAGCTCCTGCAGGGCTGCATCCACGCCTTCGGTGGGGTTTGGGGGGACTCTGGGGGCTGGGAGGGCAGGGTTGGGGGGGGGGGGGGGGTGTCCTTAGGGTTTGGTTGTCCTGGTGTTTGGGGGGCTCTGTGGGCTGGGGATTGCTTTTGAGGGGGACCCCCTTGGATTCGGGGGGGGGGGGGTGTCCCTGGGGGCTGCAACAATGCTTTTGGTTTGGGGGGAGGCTGGGTTTGACGGACCCTGGATTTGGGGTGGGGAAAGCTGGAGTCCAGAGGGGGCAGTTTTGGGGTTCTGGAGGGGATTGGGGTTCCCTAGGGACATTTAGGGGTTGCCATTCTGTTTTGCGGCCCTGGGGCCAGTTTGGGGGTTCGGGGTCTGAGCCCCAGGGCCCCCCCAGACTCGCAGGGGAAGGTGCGGGACCCCCACCTCGTGCGTCTCTTCCTGGTGACCCATGGGTGGTACCTGTCCGCCGCCCAGCTCGCCGCCCGCCTGCTGCGCACATATCCTGGGGACCCCACACCCCAAAACCCACAGGGAGCCCCCTGAGCCCCCCAAAACCCCTCTGACCCATCAAATCCTCTGGGACTCCCTGGGAACCCCCAACCCCCCTATGTGGACCCTGCACCTCCAAACTCCAGGGACACCTCCCCAACCCCCTGAGCCCCCCAAATTCTCTCAAGGCCCCCCAAACCCCTGAGAACATCCCACACCTCAAATCCCCCAGAGCTCCCCAAATCTCCCAGGAGCCCCTTGGGAACTCCGGGACATCCCCAAACTCCCTTGGACCCTCCTCAAATCCCCCAAACCCCACTGGGACTTCCAAACACCCTCAACAACTCCAAACCCACTGGGACACCCCCCAGCTCCCCCTCCCGGGACGCCCTTGACTCCACCAACCTTCCTCACACACCCCCCAGCACCCCCAGCTTTCCTCCCTCATATCCTCTGGACCCCCCTCCTCCCCTCAGCCCTCCCAGTTCATGCTCCTTGACCCCCCCCAAACTGTGGAGGAGTCAGGGGGCTCAGCCGAGGGCCCCTCCCTGCGCCTGAAGATCAGCCACTTTGTCCGGTGAGTGACCCTCAACCTGCAGGGAAGCCCCCCCCCCCCCCCCCCGCACCCCTTTGGGACACCTCCCCACCCACTGGGACCCCCCAAACTCCTTTTGGGGACCTCCAACCCCCCATCTCCCTCTGGGACCACCCCAGCATGCTCCCTGGATCCCATTTTTGGGAACCCCCAGCCTCTTTTTGGACTCTCAGCCCCCTTTTGGGGACCGTCCCCAACCCCCTAGGACCCTCAGACCCCATTTCTAGCCCCTCTCTGATCTCCCTCATCCCTATTTGTCCCCCTCCTCCAGCCCCCTGGGACCTCCAGCCCTCCCCCATCCCCCATTTTTGGGGACACAGTCCCATTTTTGGGGTCTCCTTGATTCCCCCCCTCCAGGTATTGGCTCCGGGCATTCCCACGTGAGGTCGCGGGGGAACCTGAGCTGGTGGTGACACTGCGGGGGTTGCAGGAGGCTCTGGGGCCCGAGCCCCTCCCCATCGACCTGGAGAGCCTGTAAAAGGGGAGGGGGACCCCAACATTGACCTGGAGAGCTGGGGGGGGCAAGAGGGGGAAGAGATGGGGGGGAGCAGAGGGGGAAATGGGGGGACACATGGGGCGGGGGGTGATGTGTAGAGCTAGAGGGGGTATCTGGGGGAAGGAGGACATTGGGGATCAAGGGTTGGGGGGGCTTTGGTGAGGGAGGGCTTTGGTGAGGGGGGCAATTGGGGGCACATGGGGGGCACAGGGGAGAGAGGGAATATGGAGGACACAGGGGAAAAGAGGGAGACATAGGAGGGGTAGACAGACCCCCCCCCCCCAAATTTGACCTGCAGAGCCAAGGGTCGGGGGGTAGAGGGGGCGGGAGGGGGCGTGAGAGGGGACATGGATGGGGGGAGGGACACCCCCCAACATTGACTTGCAGAGCGGGATACAGACACCCCCCCCAACATTGACCTGCAGTGCAGGGGGGGATCTGGGGGGGGGGGGGGGGGGGGGGGGGGGGGGCTCTCTTTTCACCACCAGAAGGCCCGACTGGGGCAGAGGGGGCAGGGCCAGGTCGCACAGGTGCTCTCTGCCCCTCCGTGAGCTCCACCTTTGCCCCTTCTCTCTCCCTCTGCGTCTCTAGCCCCAGCCCGGAGACCCTAGAATCGGATGAGGAGGCTGAGGCTGAGGTCAAGGCCGAGGCCGCCGCCGCCGTGGGGTCTCCACCCAGTGCCCGGCGTGGGGTGAAGGCAGCGCTGCTCCTCGAGCGCCTCGCGGCCCCCCGAGCTGGCAGCTCTCGTCACGCGCCTGGAGCTTCGCGCGCTGGCCCGCGTCCGCGTGAGTGTACCCACATGACGCCTCCAGCCACGCCCCCAAAAAACACATGACACACTCCCCCACCTCACGCACCCCTCGAGTGCCCACGTGACACCCCCCCACACACAAGTCCCCTCTCTCTCCTGTCCTGGCCAACCCGGACCCCTGCGCCCCTCCCCCGTTCCCGCCACCCCTGTTCCTGTCTCCCCCCTATGTCCCCCCTCACTGTTTCCCCCCTGCACACCCCTCCCTGATCCTCCGTCCCCTCCATGTCCCCCCGTGCCCACCTGCACCCTCTGTACCCCCTCCCTAACCCCCATGCTGCCCCCTCACCTCTGACACACACCCCCATTCTGACCCCCCCATATCCCCCCTGTGCCCCCCTCCCTGGCCCCCATGTCCCCCGTCCCCACTCTGACACCCCCCATCCTCCCATGCCTCTCCTCCTCCCTGATCCCCCGTCCCTTCCGCATCCCCCTGTGCACCCCTGCCCCCTCCATGAACCCCATGTCCTCCCCTCACGTCTGACACCCCATGTCATTCTGACTCTCCCCATGTCCCCCCCCGCGCCTCCGCTCCCTGACCCCCTCTGTTTCCCCCCAGCTCCAGGACTTCATTGCCTTTGCCCGGGCAGGGGCCCCGGTGTCGCCCCCCCTGCGCCGTGTGGTAGCCCAGGCCAACGCCATCGCCCGCTGGGTGCAGGGGCTGGTGCTGAGCCCCCCCGGGGCCCCCGAGCGCGCCCGGGCCCTGGAGCGCTGCCTGCGCCTGGCACAGGTGGGACCCCCATGGCTGCCCCACAGCTGCCCCATAACCTTCCCCCCAGCCCTTCCCTGTAGCAGTGTCCCTGCCCCACAGCTGCCCCATAGCGTCTCTCCCCAGAGCCTGCTGGAGCTGCGCAATTTCCAGTCTCTCCAGGCCGTTGTGGGGGGGTTGGGTCATGGGGCCATTGCGCGGCTGCGCCAGACACTCGCCCTGCTGCCCCCCGAGCTTGCCCAGGTGAGAGGCATGGGGGGGGGGGGGGCATTGGAGGGGGCAGGGGGAGGCACCTGGGGGGGGTAGGGGGGGTCTAAGGGGGCACAACAGGGGTCATTGTGGGGGCTGGGGAGAGATAGGGGGCACATGGGGCTGGGGAGGGTTCTGTGCGGTCGAGGGGTGTTGAGGGGGGTTCTGGGTGTCCTGGGGCAATACTGGGAGGGGGGGTCTTGGGGGATCTAGGGTTCAGTGGGTGCCTTGGTTGGGGGGGCATCACCCCCCACACCTGCTGGGCTTTAAAATGTCTCCCCTGTGTGTCCCCCCATACCCCAAATCCTCCCTGTACTACCATGACCACCGTGAACCCCCAAACCCCCCCTCCCTACCCCCATGACCCCTGTGAACCCCCAAACTGCTCCCTGAACCCTCAACCCCCCTATGCCCCTATGACAACCCCCCTTACTCCCAAACTCCCTTGCACCCCCAAACCTCCCCTGTACTCCCATGACCCCTGTGAACCCCCAATTCCCTCCCCCATTCCCACACACACCCCCCATACCCCCAAACTGTCCCCCAGCTGTGGGGGCTGCTGGCCGAGACCCTCAGCTCGGGAGGCAATTACCGGCGGTACCGGGGACTTTTGGGGGGCCCCGGGTTCCGGCTGCCGGCGCTCGGGGTTCACCTACGGGACCTGGCGGCGCTGGAGGAGGCGCTGCCAGACTGGGGGGGGCCTGAGTGCCCCCACCCTGTGAAGCTGCAGCGTCGCTTCGCCATCCTGGGGGTGCTCCTGGGGGGCGGTGAGCAGGGCCCCCCTGTCCCTGCGGACCCCACGCTGCTGCGGCTGCTGACGGTGAGGGACACCCCGAACCCCGCCCTCCCCAAAACCCAAAACCCCACCAAACCCCAGCCTGCACACCAAAAGACCTCCCTACACCCCCAAACCACCTTGATCCCCCTGTGTCCCAAAGCCCGCTGCACCCCAGAACCCCACCAAAATCTCTCTGCACCCCAAAACCCACGCAGCACCCCAAAAGACCTCCTTACAGCGCTGAAACAACCTTTACCCCTTGCACTCCAAAGCCCTCCAGACCCCCAAAACCACCCTACACCCCAAATCCCCAACAGAACCTCTCCTGCACCCCCAAAACCACCCTGTGCCCCAAAACTCACCCAGGACTCCAAAAGGCCTTCTTACAGACACAAAACCTCTTTGACCCTCCTGCACCTCCAAACCCAGATCTGCACCTCCTGATCTGCCCTGACCCCCTTTCTGCACCCCTAAACCCAGACCTGCACCTCTCGCAGCCCCAAAACTGCCCTGAACCATCCCCCACCCGCCCCCCAGAATCCCACCAGAGCCCCCACCTCTAAATCCCCACATTCCCCTGCACCCCAACTCCCCCTCCCCGAACCTGCACTGCTGCACCTGCTGATGGTGAGGGGCGCCCCCTGCACCCCCAAAATCCCCCCCTGCACCCCCAGGTGTCCCTGGAGCTGGGGCAGACAGAGGAGCAGCTCTACCGGCTGTCACTGCAGCGTGAGCCCCGGGCACGCACGGTGAGTGTGCAAGGGATTCTGAGGGTGTAAGGGGGGTGTGTGAGAGTGCAAGGGGTGTGTGAAGGCAGGGGTGACCGTCGGGTGTGAAATGGGGGTGCAAGGAGGAGGTGTGAGATGAGGGGGGTGGGTGTGCAAGGGGGGGGAATGAGGGGCTGGGTGTGGGGGTAAAATGTGTGAAAGGATTGTGCAAGGAGTGGGGTGAGTGTGCAAGGGGGCAAATGAGGGGGGTGAGCGTGAGGGGGTAAAAGAGGGGTGCAAAGAAGGAAGTGTGGAAAGGGGGAACGGGAGATGAGGGGGTGTGGGGGTGCAGGGGGGTGAAATGGCGCAGGGAGTGTGCGGGGGGGGCAGTGAGCATGCAAAGGGGGTGCAGCACTTGGGGATGAGTGTGCTGGGAGGGGCACTGGGAGATGATTGGGGGGTTCTGACCCTCTCTCCTCCCCCACTCCAGGCCGGCCCGCCCCCGGCGCTGCCCCCCCCCTGCCCCATGGATCAGTGGGTCCTGCCCGAGCCCCCCCGCCCCGACCCCGCGCTGCTGCGAGGGCACCTGGAGAGACTGGTGGAGGTGGGGGGGACGGGAGGGACTGGAAGCACTGGGGGGCGGCTCCTAAACACCCCTGTACCCCAAAACACCTCCCTGATGGGGGGTGGGGGTGGGCGATGGGGGGGCACCTGAAGTGGCTGGTGGAGGTGGGGGGTGTCCCTGGGAGTTTTTGGGGTGCTGTCGGGGTCCCCGGGCAGTTGGGGTGCTTGGGGGAGGGGGAAGGCTTGAGGGGATCCCTGGAGGTTTTGGGGTGATGGGGGGGTCTTGGGGGGTCCTTGGAGTTTTGGGATGCCGGAGGGTCTTGGGGGGGGGGGGGGGCTCCGTGTGGGTGTTTTGGGGTGATGGAGCTTTTTGGGGTTCAGTCCATTTTCCGCCATTTCGATGTGGACGGCGACGGCCGAATTTCCCGCGCGGAGTTCGCGATTGTGCGGCAGAATTTCCCTCACCTGCGGCTCTTTGGGGACCTCGACACAGACAGGTGGGACCCCCAAACCGGGACGCCCCCCAGGGACCCCACCCTGGGACCCACGGACACCCCAAAACTGGGAACACCCACACCTGGGTACCTTCACACATGGGAACTCCCACTTGTGGGGCAAGGGTGGGGGTCTGAGGCCCCCCTCTCATCCTCTGACCCCCACTTGTGGGGGCACTGAGCCCCCCCTCCCCCGACAACTGACCCCCAGTTGTGGGGTGCTGAGCCCCCCTGACACCCTCTTGTGGGGCAGGGATGGGGGGCTGAGCCCTCCAGAGGTCCTGGCCGAGTTCCTGCGCTGCACCCAGGGCACCCCCCCGGGCCCCCACCACCACCTGGAGCCACGGGGGGGGCGGCGCCCCACAGCCTGCACTGCCTGCGGGGGCACGGTGAGACCCCCCCCACCCCACTCCAACCCCCTGACCCCCCAGGAGCACTCGTGCAACACTTGGGCATCCTCGTGCCCCCGCTTTTGGACCTCTTTTGACACCCTGCCTCCCCGCCCCTCCCCATAAACCCTTCATGCCCCTCCTTGCACCCCCTCGTACCACTCCCAGTATTCCCCTTATTGCCCCCCTTGCATGCCCCTCGTGCCCCCCCCCCCCCGCGCCCTTTGCCACCCCCTCGTGACCTCTCATGACCCCTTGCACGCCCACGCCCCCCCCCAGGGTCGGGGGGTCACCCCTTGCACAAGGGTTTTGCACAAGGAGGAGGGGCTCACCAGGGACCCTCCCTCACACGGCCCCCCCCCCCCCCTCAGATTTGGGGTCTCCGTGAGCGGGGGCTGAAATGCAGCGGTGAGTGGGGGTAGGGGTGGCTTTGTGGGTGCAATGGGGGGGGTTGAGGTGCAGGAAGGGGTCCCTGTGCAAGGAGGGGGGCTTTGAGGCTGCAATGGGGTAGGGGATGTTGGGATGCGGGGGGGGGGTGTCACTGTGCAAGAAGGGGAGTTTTGGGGTGCAATTGGGGGGCTGGGGTGCAGGAAGGGGTCCCTGTGCAAGGGGAGGCTTTGGGGGTGCTGCAGACAGGGTGGGTTGCAGGGTATTTTTGGGGTGCAGGACAGTTTTGGGGTGCAGTGGTGGGGTGGGGGAGTTTGGGGTGCAGTGGGAGGCAATTACAGTTCTGGGGGGGGGTGTTGTTGAGGTGCAGCGGGGTTTGGGTGCAGGGGGGAGTTTGCGGGTGGAGGGGGGGGTAGGGTGCAGGGAATGTCCCTGTTCGGGGAGGCTGGAGATGCAAGGGGGTTCTGGGGTGCAGTGGGGGCGGTTCCTGTTCTGGAGGGTTGGGTTGCAGTGGGGGGGGGGGCCTGCTCGGGGGTGACACACCCCCCCCCCCAGCCTGCGGGCTGCGCTGTCACCTCGAGTGCCGGGAGTCTCTGCGCCCCGAATGTCGTCGCCGTACCCAGAGTGTCGCAGCCCAGGGCCCCTCCAGACCCGCAGGACCCCCCCCGCGCTCCTTCAGCCTCGCCCTTCCCTTCCTAGGTGGGACCCCAAAATCTTCTGAACCCCTCCCATCCCAGACCCCAAACGCCAGGGACTCCAAAACCCCTAAGATGCCCTGCCCCCCTCAAGTGGGATCCCTGAACCCCGAGGACCCCCTCATCCCCAGGCGGAACCCCAAAACTCCTGGGACTTCAAGACCCCTGGGGCCCCCAAAAACACTGAGACACCCCCTTAGGTTCTCCCTGCTCCCCCTCCCGGTGGCATCCCCAAACCCCAGGGACCCTCAATCCCCCATCCTGCCTTCCCTCCCCCCCTCATAGGACCCTCAATCCCCTTGTACCCCAAAAACCCTGGGACCCCCCTTGCCTTCCCCAGCCCCCAGGTGAAATTCCAAACCACCAGAGACGCCCCCACACGCAGGGACCCAAAAAATACCCTGTAGAACCACCACCCCCCCACAGCCCCCAGGGGTCCCAGGCACCCAGACCCCCCAATTTGAGGGGCTGCAGCCTGGTGTGGCCCCCAGTGACCCCTAGTTTCCCCCAGAACACCCCCAGGACCTGCAGGAGGAGGAGGTCTTTGACAGCCGCTTGTAAGGTGAGGGGGGCCCGAGAGGACCCCAAATCTGGGGGAGGGAAACACAGACCCCAAAGTCCCCTCGAAGTGGGGGTCCTGGCCCTGGGTTCACTGCCCCTCCTCCTCTTTTTGCAGGTCCCTGAGCCTGCTTGACCCCAGGACCCCTCTTCCCCACAATTTGTGGGTGTCGGGGGGGGGGGGGGGGGGGAGGAGGGGCAGTGCTTGCACCATGGGAATAAACTATGTTTGTCTGCCTGTCTGCTTTGGGGGGGGATTGAGGGGGGGACCCCAGATTTGGGGTCTGTGGGGGCAGGGGTCCTGCAGTGGGGAGGCTGCAGGATCAGAGGGGTTTGGGGGAAGCCGTGTGGCTCACTGTGGGGTGGCTTTGTGGTGTCCATGGGGTGGCTGTGGGGCACCCGTGGGGTCTCTGGGGGGGGTAGCTATGAGGGGCCACATAGGGCGCATGTGGGGTGGCTACAGGGGTCCCTATGGGGCAGCTGTGAGGCAGCCATGGAGTCTCTATAGGGGGTCTGTGGAAGCCCTCTAGGGTGTCCTTGGGGTCCCTGTGGGCTCCCTATGGGACTGGATGTGGGTTAGTTATGGGGCGGCCGGGGGGCAGTGGCCGGGGGGTCCGAGCGCACGCGCGGGGCGGGGGGGAAGGGGGGGGCTCGGTGCGCGCGGCCGGGGGGGTCGGGAGCGCGCGGGGCGGGAGCTGCGGGCGCTGCGGGCGCGGGGCCGGGGCCGGGGACGCCGCCACCGCCCCGGGCAGGTACGGAGCGGGGGGGGGGGGGGGGGGGGGGGCGGGCGCGGAGGGGATGGGGGGAGCAAGGGGGGGGGGGTTAGGGATTGGGGGGTACCAGGTTTGGGGAGGGTAGAAATGGAGGGGGAACCAAGGATGGGGATGCTGGGATGCAAAGGATGCAGGAATGGGGTACCAGAATGCGGGGGGGAAGGATTGGGGGGAGGGGGCACGGGGGGGAGGAGAGGCCGTAGGGGTTGGGGGTACCCGGTTGGTGGGGTTAGAATTGGCGGGGGGGGGGGGGCCGGGGGGGGGGCTGGTACCAGAAATGGGGGTGCTGAGATGCAAAGGATGCAGGAATGAGGTACCAGGATTGGGAGGGAGGGCAAGGAGGGGCCATAGGGATTGGGAGTACCCGGTTGGGGGGGTTAGAATTGGCGGGGGGGGGTGGTACCAGAAATGGGGGTGCTGAGATGCAAAGGATGCAGGAATGAGGTACCAGGATTGGGGGGGGCACAGGGAGAGGGGTCCGGGGGAGGGTATCTGTGATGGGGGAGGGGGACAGGAATGAGGGACAGAGATTGGGGGGCAGAGATCAGGGTACCAGGGTGGGGATGCTGGGAGGCAAAGGATGCAGGAATGGGGTACCAGGATAGGGGGCGGATGGGGGCAAAGATGGGGGGATGGAGAAATGGGGATACCAGGAATGGGAGGGGGAGGGGGGACCAGGGTTGGGGATGTAGGGAGGGGGATGCTGGGATGCAAAGGGATGTGGGATTGGGGTACCAGGATGGGGGGGAGACGGACTCAGGATGGGGGGGCAGGGAGGGAGGGTGCAGGAACAGGGGGTGGGGGCTGGGGCAGGGATGCAGGGATGGAGATGCTGGAGGGTTGGGGGGTTGAGGTACCAGGATTGGGAGTGGGGGGTAGGGGGCAGAGACTGGGGGGGTACCAGGGATGGGGATGCAGGGGGTGCAAAATTAGGGGTGCGGGGGGAGGGGCAGGGGAAACATGCAGGCCTGGGGGTACCAGGATCGGGGGGGCTGGGCAGAGATTGGGGGATACCGGGGCTGCCGGATGTGGGGGGGGTGGCAGGATTTGGGGTACCAGGCGATTGCAGAGCAGATTCCGCGGGGGGAGATTCACATCTTCATCGCCAGTGGGGGGGGGCTGCTGGGGGGAGGAGGGGCTCAACCTGCCCCTCCCTGGGGTTTGGGGAGGGAGGGGGGAGCGGGCGCGTCCTTTGCTACGACCTGGGGGGAGGGGCTGCATCCTACTTCTTTCCCCCTCCCATTGTAGGGGTCCGAGGGGGGGAACGCACCCTGCTTTGCAGGGGACGCATGCTGTGCACACACCCCTCTTGCAGGGATCTGGGGGGAGGCCACATCCAGCCCCCTCCCCTCCAAGAGGTGCAAGGTCCAGACTGAGCGTGCAGCGCACACACGTGTGCACAGTGGGCTGCAGTCTGGGCCTTGGGGTCCCCCCCAATGACAGCAGGGTGGGACAGGGCACAGGCGTGTGCACACATGTATGTGGGGAGGTGTGCATATGTGTACACGTGTGTGCAGGATGTGCATGTGTGTGCAGGACATGCATGTGTGCACATGTCTGTGTGGATTGCTTGTGTGCATGTGTGTGTGTGCAGGGCAGGTGTGTACAGTGTGCGTGTTTGTGCATGCACGTGTATGCATTGCATGCAATGTACATATGTGCAGGACATGCATGTGTGCAAGTGTGTGCATGCAGTGCACATGTGTACAGCTGTGCATGTTTGTGCATGTACCTGTGTGTGCAGGTTATGTAATGTGCATGTGTGCACATGTCTGTGCAGGTGTGTGTGTGCAAGGCAGATGTGGGCAGGTGTGCATGTTCCTGAACACACGTGTGTTTGTGTGCATGGGTGTGTGTTTGCACACACGTGTGTGCAGGTACCTGTGGGGTGTGGGTAATGCCCAGCACATGTTTGCAAAGGGGGAGTCCAAAACTGGGGAGCACCTGAGCGTGCGGGGGGGGGGGAATGTGCAAAAAGGGGGGTGCACACGAGTGCGCAAGGGGTTGCACATGAGTGTGTGGAGGGAGGGTGTGTGTGCAAAACTGGGGTGCACGTGGGTGTGTGCCAGTGGGAGGAGGGGCGTGCAAAGCTGGGAGGCACAGGGGTATGCAAGTTGATTTAGGGGTGTGCACAAGTGTGGAACCTGGGGTGCAGGGCATTTGCACACGTGTGTGCGAGCCTGTGCTCTTGAGGGGACCGGCGGATCACTGGGGAGCACTGGGGAACAATAGAGGGGCAATGGGGGTGATGGGGCGACTGGGGAGCAATAGGGGGGTAATGGAGGGTGATGGGAGCAATGGGGGGTTCTGGGGAGCACTGGGAGAAGTGGGGAGCAATGGGGACCCTCTGGGGTCACTGGGGGCCACTGGAGGGGCAATGGGGGGCACTGGGGGCCTCTGGGGGACACTGGGAGCACTGGGAAGCAATAGTGGGGCACTGGGGAGCCATGGGGGGTGATGGGGCACTGGGAGTAATGGAAGGCACTGGGGAGCACTGGGAGCAATGAGAGTCTCTAGGGCAGGCAAGGGGGGGGTGGGGGTGGGGGGGGGGTGTGTGTGTCCTCTCCCCCCCCACAGGTGCAGCTGTTTCCCTGATTGGCTCATTATGTGGTGCATGTTAATGAGCCCCATTTGCCAATGGGGGGGGAGGGTTATAAATAACCTGGGCCCTCATTTGCATAATTTGCATAATTCCAGCTCCCTGGTTGCCGCGGTGACCGGCATCACCCCCCCCCCAATCAACAGGGTTAATTAATTAATGGGGATGATAATGAGGTGTGTGGGGAGAGGCCTTCTCACGCTTTCCCCTCCCCCCCCAGGTGCCCCCTCCCCCCCCCCCCCCCCCCGTGGCCACCACAGTCCCCATGGGCAATCCAGGCTTCATGGACCACCAGGGCTCCACAGCCAAGCAGGGCCCCATGGGCTATGAAGGCCCTGTGGGCAACCAGGGCTCTGAGGACCCCTCGGACAATAAGGGCCACCAGGACCCTGTGGGCTACAAAGGCTCCGTGGCCACCAAAGGCTCTGCGGACAACAAAGGCTTTATGGACCACCAGGGCCCTGTGGCCATTCAAGGCTCCCAGGCCCACCTGGAGCCCGACATCAATGGCGACTCCATGGCCCGGTTGGATGTGAAGGTCCACCAAGGCCCCACCACGGTCAACCAAGGCCATGCAGTTGGTCTCGACCACGAGGTCCACCGAGGCTTCATGACTCATCTGGAGGCCGAGGTCAACCGAGGCCCTGTGGCCCATTGGGTTCTGAAGGACCACCAAGACTCCGTGGCCAATGGGGCCCCCGAGGACCCCTTAGAGACCACGGTCATCCAACACCCCGCAACCCTTCCAGAGCGCAAGGTCAACCAAGACCCCATGGCTTGTTTAGACTTGAAGATCCACCAAGACTCTACGGCCAAACGGGCCCCCAAGGACCACCTGAGGCCCGAGATCAACCGAGCCCCCACGGCTCCTCTGGACTTGAAGATCCACCAAGACCCCACGATGGACCGAGACCCCACGGCCCGTCCAGAGACCAAGTCCCCACATCGCCGTGTGGCCACCCGGTGCCACCTTCATCCCCACGTCCCCTGGGGTGCCCACCTGGCCCTGGTGCTGCTCAGCGTGGGGTCCCTTCTGCTGCCAGGGACGTGGGGGGCGGCGCTGGAGTTTGGGGGCGCCCCAGGCCAGTGGGCTCGTTACGGCCGGTGGGCACCGGGTGCCGGCGGCCAACTCAGTTTCAGCCTGAAGACCAACATCTCGCGGGCCCTGGTGCTCTACTTGGACGACGGAGGCAACTGCGACTTCCTGGAGCTGTTGGTGGCCGAGGGGCGGTTGCGCCTGCGCTTTGCCATCGCCTGCGCTGAACCGGCCACGGTCCAGGCGCCAGCGCCAGTGAGTGACGGCCGCTGGCACATGGTCCTGGTCACCCGCAATGCCCGTGAGACCTCCCTGGCGGTGGACGGGGACACGCGCACGGCCACTGTGCGCTCGAAGAGGGCCGAGATGGCGGTGGCCAGCGACCTCTTCGTGGGGGGGATCCCCCCTGACGTTCGCCTCTCAGCGCTGACACTCAGCACCGTCAAGTATGAGGCGCCCTTCCGGGGCTGGTTGGCCAACCTGAAGGTGGGGGATGCGCCGGCGGCACTCTTGGGCGCCCAGGGCGTGCGCGGGGATGGCGACGAGCGCTGCGCGCGCCACCCACCCTGTGCCCATGGTGGCCGCTGCACCCTGCGCCGCGGAGAGCCCCGCTGCGACTGCGCCGGCACCGGCTACCGCGGCCCCTTCTGCGCCGAAGGTGAGGGCGGCGCCAGCAGCGATGGAAGTGATGGTGGTGCTGGTGGGACTGGTGGGAGGGAAGTGACCACGAGATCGAGGGGGGGCTGCGGCACCACCTCAGGTCCTTGCGCTCTTGTGTTTCTCCAAATCCTCATCTCCTCTTGGTGTTGGGCTTCTCCATGGCATTGGGCATCTCCATGACATGGGGTACCTCAGTGGTTTTGGGCATCTCCATGACATTGGGCATCTCCGTGGCATTGGGGATCTCCGTGGCATTGAGCATCTCTACGGCATTGAGCATCTCCATGGCATTGAGCATCTCCATGGCATTGGTGTCTCCATGGTTTTGGGCATCTCCAGGGCATTGGTGTCTCCAAGGCATTGGGCATCTCCATGACATTGGGCATCTCCATGGCATTGGGCATCTCCATGGCATTGAGCATCTCCATGGCATTGGGGATCTCTATGGCATTGGGCATCTCCATGGTTTTGGGCATCTCCATGGTTTTGGACATCTCCATGGCACTGGAGATCTCTGTGGCATTGCACATTCCTGTGTCTTCGTATCCTTGTGTTTCTCCATCTCGGTGTCCTCTTGGCGTTGGCTTTTTCCACAGCGTTGGACGTCGCCATGGTGTTGGACGCCTTCATGGCGTCGCACTTGTGCTTCTCCACCTCTTGGGCTCCTCTTGGCATTGGGCAACGCGCATCCTCCTGTCTTTGTGTCCTTGTGCTGCTCTGTGTCCTCGTGTCCCCTTCTCATTGGGCGTCTCCATGGTGTCACATGTCCTTGCAACCTCACGTGTCCTGGTGTCTTCACACCTTCATGGAGTCGTGCACTTTTGTGTTTGTGTTCCTGTGTTTCTCCACATGCTCCTGGTGTGACTCGTTCTCATGTCCCCATACCCTCATGTCCCTTCCCCTCGTGCCCTTGCACGTCCTCATGCAAGGCGCCCACCCCCACCCCGTGCAAGGCCCCCTCCCCTCGTTGTGGCTCCCCCGGTGACAACCGGTGGTGTTGCCATGGTGACAGCATCCTCCCAGGGCTGCGGTTGCCAGGGCTGTGGGTGCCATGACAACACCGTGGATGGGGTTGCCCCGTTGCCAAGGCCGGTTGCTATGGTGACGTCGGGACTGCCTGTCTCCCTGGCAACGGTTGCCGCGGGGATGGTTTCACCCTCCCGCTGTGTCCTTGAAGGGGGATGGAGGGGCTGTGGGGCGCTGTGGGGTGCCTCATAGCGAGCAGGGGACCTGGCAGGGCCACTGGGGGCGCTAAGAGGTGTGCAAGGGGTTTGCAAATTTCACCAGGGCTTTCAAACCCTCCCTTCCCCCCGCCCCCAGGCAACACAAACCCTTGTGCACGGCCCCCCCTCCCCAAGGTCAAAGTCAGGGAGGGAGGGCGGAAGTCATGCACAAGGACACAAGAGGGGTTACAAAGGGGGCACGGGGGGGACACAAGGACATGGGGGGTGGCGAGAACATGAGGGGATGCAAGGATGCATGAGGATCTCGCTCACCACTGCCCTTTCCCTCCCCTCGCTGCCCCCCCGGGGACCCCAGAGGAGGAACCTGCAGTGGAAGGTGAGCGCGGAGGAGGGGCCGGGGGGGGATGGGGGCTGTGAGGGGTGTGTAAGGTGTGTGGGGCATATAAGGTGTTGGGCGTGTAAAGCCCAATGTCACACTCAGAGCTGGGAGGCGGGGTTTGCACGGGGCTGGGAGCTACAAATGGCCTAGCAGTCATGCAAGGGGCGTGCACAGGGTGGGGCTCGTGCAAAGGGCGGAGCTCGTGCAAGGGGTGGGATCACGGGTGCCTGGGGTCTGTGGGGCCATGCAAACCTCAGGGTGTGCAAGGCCTCGTGCTCATGCAGGGCCTCTGTGCAAGGCGCAGAACTTGTGCAAGGGTTCATCAGATCCCGCCCACCATTTCTGGCCACGCCCCCTTCCTGTTCTGTGTGAATATAGTGGGGCGGGGCTATGCAAATGAAGACGCAACAGCAGCAGGCGACAGGGCCAGGGTGAACAGCCTACAACGGGGCAGGGCTTGCACGAGGGGGTGCACAGAGAGTCAGGCAAAGGTCAGAGCTTGCACGACAAGTGTGCAACACGAGAGCTCATGCGGTGCACAAGGGCCGTGCAAGGGGCGGGGCTCTGCGCTGCATGAGGGGCTTGGGAGGGTCTATGCGGTGCACAAGGGTCGTGCAAGGGGCGGGATTTGCACCAAGGCCGTGCAAGGGTGGGGGGCATACCAAGGTGGGGCGGGGGCCCCGCGTGAGGGGTGCCCTCCCCCGCTCCCCCCGTGTCTCCATCCCCACCCCTGCCCGGGTTTTTCCCCCCCTCCCCCACCCCGGGGGGGGCAAAACCCGCGGGAAGGGGGGGTGGGGGTGGGGGTGGGGCAGAGAAGCCCTGGCCCCTCCCCCCCGGCCCTTCCCGCCGCTACCCCCGTCCCCCCCCCCTTCCCCCCCCCCCCCCCGCCCCCCCCCCCCCGGCATCGCCCGATGTCGTCACAATTGGAGTTTGTGACGGGGCCCATGGTGACGTCACTTCTCTCCCCTCCTCCCCCCCGCCCCCCCCCCCCCCCCCGCTGCTTTTGGGGCCAATTCTGCTTTTTTTTTTATTTTAATTTTTTCAAATCCATTTTTTTGTCATTTTGGGCGATTTTGGCTCTTGGCGATCATTTTGGGCTGAAAAATCGCGCTCTGAGCAATCACTGTGGGTTTCGTTATTCTGCTCTTTAATCACTTCCCACTTTTTCCATTTTTCCCCTTTTTTGTTATTTTCCCTTTTTTATTATTTTCTCCCCTTTATTTACAATTTCCCCTCTTTTTATCATTTCCCCTTATTTTCATTATTTTTCCCTTTTCATCATTTTTCTATTTTCATTATTTGTTCCCCTTTCTTTGCTATTTTATCATTTTTATATCATTCCTCTTTTTTATCATTTCATCGTTTTCAATAATTTCCCGTTTTCATTATTTTCCTTTTTTCCTTTTTCATTATTTTCCCCCATTTTTATCATTACTCTTTAATTTTTTTCTCTTCTGTATTTGAGGTTTTTTGGCTTTTTCCCCTTTCTTTTCTCTTGTCTCCCTCTTTTATCCCCTTTCAATTTCATTGATTCTTTTGGATTTTCTCATCACTTTTTTTGCCCCATTTCCACTACTTTCACTTTCCTTCATTTTCCCTTTTCCTTTCCACTCCCTTCTACCCCACCCCCTTGTTTTTTGTTTCCCTTTTTCGGATTCTTTCTTTTTTTTTTTCACTACTTTTCCCACTTTTCCCTTTTTTCCTTCTTGAATTTCCTTTTGTTTGCTTTTTCCCCCTTTCTTTTCCCCTTTTCCCTCATTTCTTTTTAACTTTCACCCACTCTTTTCGCATTTTTCCATCACGTCGGCTTTTTTTCCCAACTTCACCGTTTTCCCACCACTTTCACTTTCTTTTGTTTTCCATTTTTATCCTTTTTTCCACCACTTTCACTTTTTTTGCCCCATTTCACCCCTTTTTTCTGACACCTCCGCTTTCTCTCATTTTTTCCCCATTCCACCTCTTTTCCCCCCACTTTCGCTCCCTCCCACCCCGCTTTGGCTCCGCCCCTCAGGCCCCGCCCACCTGCGGGAAACCGGACCAGGTAACGGCGCGCCCCTTCCCCCGCGTCCGCCGGGCCCCTCCCCCATCCCCATCAGTGACGTCACCACCGTCACATTCGGCATCAGTGATGTCATCACCACCCTCGCCATTGACGTCATCGATGTCTTTGCCATCACCATC